>LPNX011124202.1:259950-292817 GCA_001517045.1 Pseudotsuga menziesii
TCATAATATGTCTTTGGATGAGGATATTTTTCCAAATGATCAAGCTGTCTCTCAATGGACTGGTCATTTTTATTAGTTTCAAGAAAAATGACATCTCTGGAAATAACAAACTTCTTGTTTACCTCATCATATAGACGGTATGCCTTGGAGTATTCTTTGTACCCCAGGAAAATGCATTTTCTGCTTCGAGCACCAAGCTTGTTTCTTTGCTCCTTTGGAATCAAGGCATAACAGGTGGAACCAAAAACTATGAGATGCCTGACTGAAGGGAGATGGCCAAACCACATTTCATGTGGAGTCTTGTTATCAAGCGCATTTGAGGGACTTCCGTTTCTCAAATAGGCTGCACATTTTACTGCATCACCCCAAAACATTAGTTTTACATTCATGAAAAACATCATTGAGCGAACCATATTCATTATGGTTCTGTTCATTCTTTCTGCTACACCGTTTTGTTGAGGATTGTAGGGAACGGTAGTCTGATGTGCAATTCCATGTTGGCGAAGATAATATTCAAAAGCATTTGAAGTGTATTCTTTCCCATTATCATTATGAAGTGTACCAATTTTTTATTGTGCTTGTTTTTCTATCAATGCATGAAAGTCTTTGAATGTTTGAAATGCTTCTGATTTTGTCTTTAAACAGTAAATCCAACACATTCTTGAGTAGTCATCAACAAATGTCATAAAATACTTATTCCCATTTGCAGAAGGAGTTGGCATTGGGACACATAAATCAGAATGCACTAATTCTAATTTCCTACTTACTCTGAAATTAGATTCATGGAATGGCAGCTTACTGTGTTTCCCTAATATACATGCATCACATTTGTTCTTCTCTTTAGGAATGGTGGGCAAAACAAATACACCATTCTTTCTCAACAAACGAAGACTGTTATAATTTAGATGACCAAATCTTGCATGCCACAATGAACTAGATGACAAATTACCTTCTCCATGCTGAGAGAGGTAGGCATAGTTCTGAACTCTTGTAGATGAACCCTTTAGCTTCAACAGCTTCCCATCTTTGTATCCAGTCATGATGACTTGGTTGTCAGAGGACTTTCTTATTTCTATGATTCCATCAAACATGTGGATGGAATGGCCTCGCTGTCGAATCTCCACCAAGGACAGCAGGCTTTTCTGCAACTCTGGAAGATAAAGAACATTCTTCAACAAGAAATCAGGGAATCCAGGAATCTTCAGTCGAATGGTGCCCATTCCCTTTGGTTTAAAACTAGACTTATATGCAAAGTACACTATGCCATTTATTGTTTCATTAAGTTCTTCAAAACAATCTTTTCTAAAAGTCATGTGTGATGTTGCACTAGTATCAAGCAGCCAACAATCTTTGTAAGATGAAAGTGAAGTCATTTCATTAATTCCAAGATTACAATGTGCAACAATACAATGAGTAGAATCAGAAGATTTACTAGCATCTTGGTTTTTATTGTCATCTTTCTTCTGGTTATGTTTGTCTTTGATGGAGTCCCATGAAGCCCAACACTGATTTGATGTGTGTCTAGTCTTTCCACAACGCTTGCACTGCAAATCTGATCTTTTGCTGAAGTTGTTTCTGCCCCCTCTGCCTCTGAAGTTTCTTCTTCCTCTGCCTCTCTTGCTACTTTCTCCCTTGGGGTGATCTTTGGATTGGTCTTTGGTGTGGTTCTTTGCTTTTTGAGCAAAGCAAAGTGATTCTCTAGAATGCTCGGTTGTCTTCTTACCAAAGGCTTTCTCTCTGTTAGCTATCTTTTCTACCAGAGTGTCAAATGTTAGAGATTTGAACTTGTCACTAGCTTGTAATGACTCAAGATAGTTGGAGTGAGAAGGATACAAAGATTTTACAAATGCTGCAAGGGGAAGATCTGGTTTCATACCAGAGGCTTGAATCTTGTGCATGATAGCTTTGATTTCAGAGGCAACTAACATGGGATCATTGTCTTTTACTTCAAGACTGAATAGTTTTAACATTAGTTGAATAACTTCCATTTCAGAGTGTGAATCATACAGATCTTTTAACGTTTTTAGTGCTTCAAAACATGATTTTGCAGGCAATATGTGCTGGCTCACCTCTTCACTGACTGTGGCAGTGATTACTGCTAAAGCTTTCTTATCTTTTGTTCTCCAAATGGCCTTCTCTTTTTCGGATTCTCGAGGTTCTAGGTCTCTGGTTATGGGCTTTCCAGCTGCTGTCTCTATTGTGGTGCCTTCGCAAATGCCGTCCCAAAGGTCATTGTAGATGAAGGCAGATTTGATCTTCCTCCACCATTTTGAATAAGTGTCTTTGCCAGTGAGAGTGGCACCAACTATAGATGCTATAGATTGCATATTTTACAACTGTTAGTGTAATTTACAATAATGAACTTAATATGACAAAGAGAAATATAAAAACAATAACCTTGCAGGTCTATAGTCTCTGCCAAGGTGAATACAATGCAATTTTATAGCATACACAAGCTTCTTCAATACAATTGTTTCACATAGACTTTATTCTTCAAGGCAGGTCGCAACTCCAGCAGCTTGATGTAGTACTTCTAGTTGCAGCAGCAGAATAATTGCACAATGGCAATATTCCCAATTGCATGAGCAGTCTCAATGCAATCAACACCAACAAAAAACCAAGATTCTTCAATGTATGATACTAGTCACAACTCTTCAACGCAATATATATGTATGATCAATCTTCAACACAATATATATATCAGTCTTCAACATATATCAGTATTCAACATATATCAGTATGATATATTAGTCTTCAACATATATCAGTATGATATATCAGTTTTCAACATATATCAGTAAGCATATATATATTAGTCAGCATACATTATTCTTCATCGTAGTCTTCACGGTGTCTTCAAGCTTCACGTAGCTTGAGAAAAGGCACAAAGGAGCAGGTTGCAACTCCAGTAACACACTTCACGATCTAGTTGTAGTCTGTAACTCTTATGTTGTAGCAGTCAGACCTCAACACTGACATGGAAATGTAGCTTGCAGCAATACACAATTACATGAACGGGGAAAAATTCTCATGCAATGTATTCGTTTCTATTCTGATCAATACATAAATCATCAACGAAGATAAGAGGGCAGGACGCCGATCGACCAGAGTCCCACCATTTTATTACACATTAGCTATTTGCGTCTACTTCAGAAACAGGGAAACCATTCGTGGGTTGGCTCCGGGGAGATCATAAGCATCTCGTAGACAACTCCAGCATTACTCCAATATGACTTCAATCTCCAGCATCAAAAGACAGACAGACGACCATTTGCCCTTCAGATTATCAGAGAGAATTCTCAGCAAAGAGCGGTGGAAAAAGGAAATACAAGACTATCTGGTTTCAAGTTTCAAGAACTTTTGACATCGCTCAACATGCTCATGGTGCAGATGCGAGGAAAGTGCATGGAAGATACAAGAGAGGAGTTCGAGGGGAGGCCAATCTACAGCGAAACGGAGGCTTCTGTCCACAGGCTTTGAATGAATTTGTTGGACGCATTAGTAGATGGTTCCTGGATCCGATATTCAGCAATGAATAAGCAAGCCCACGGGGAAAAGAGAAATCGCATCTATAAATTAGGGTTAGGTATCACACAAAATTATTGGCGCCCACGCTATAAGAAAAACGCATAAATAGGTAGACTAACGGGGCAACCTGAGATAGAAAACGGAGGTCTGGCAAGCAGACTGCCAAGATAAAAAATCATACAGGCAGGTATCGCTCTATTGAAAGGCAGACTGGCAACATGCAGGAGTTATGGAAGGAACTTGCTCTGATACCATTGATAGGTATTATAACTCCCGATTCATTTATTTCATAGCCAAAAGCATTTATTTATACAATTCCAATGACTCTTGGGATCACAGATCCGAGAGTCTTTTCATCTTCCTATTATTTACACTAACGTATAATCCTGACGGATTATATTCCAACACATATAATAGAATCTCTTCCCTTGTTCTTGTTTTCCAGATGGACCCACTCAAGAACGGATAGAGGGGCAATATATTTTTGAATCGTCACCTGGGTCCATAAACTCGTAGAAGAAATCAGCCTCCATGAAACCTTTGCTGCGAGGGATTTTGAGAACAAATGTATGTTTTTTAACCCCCATCCCCCCAGGGATTTTGGAAAAACAATATTGTCCCATCGGACCCATACAAGAGAGTTCCGATCCTTATTTCCCCTCCACAAATATGCAAAGCAGAGACGCCTAATATTTTCTAGTATCCCTTTCGGAATCCACGAGAGGGACATCCAATATACTGGAATGGCCTCTAGCACACTTTTGATAAGGACCAACCTCCCAGCTCTAGAAATCCATCTACGACTCCATCCTTGGAGTCGTTTCTCAAGCTTTTCAATAAGCCACAACCAACCCCCTTTCTGATAAGAATTAGGCTTTAGCTGGAAGCCCAAATATTTTAACCCCAAATCTAGCTCTCCCACCTGAAAATGAAGTTTACTTACCAAATAATGTACCTCTTCCTCCCAAAAATTTGAATAGGTAATAGTCGATTTATGTAGGTTAATAACCATTCCTGTGGCCACCTATAAAAGGTCCATACCTTCACAAAGTTTATCAATATCTATCACGGGGACTTCACTTAGTGAACCTCTCACATAGCACGTGCGATCGTGGGATATTAAAGAATACCCTTAATTTCCAGAGATATTGACCAAGACTCTTTTTGTTGAAACCCCCTCCCAATACTTAAAACCTCCTCCCCACCCCTTTTTATACCTCAATCCTTATAAACCACCCTACCCTCCCCCACCTTAAACCCCTCAGCCCCCCCAATACCTGCAATATATTGGTTCAATTTTTGATAATTTTAAAACGCACAATATGAACTAACGTGATAGGATATTGGTCAACAACTGAAGCCCCCGTGATATCTATGCGAATCATTTTAAAATGTTTTCACAACAAAATGTAAAACATAAATTGTGTAATGACATTTAACATGTATATTTTTTAATATAATATTCTCAATCTCTTTGATGCTTCATGGTTTGAATTTAACATCTTTCTTGAACAATATGGACAATGTTCAATTCCAATATTTGTGATCTCTTTGATGCTTCATGGTTTGAATTTAACATCTTTCTTGAACGATATGGACAATGTTCAATTCCAATATTTGTGAAAATTGAAATGAAACCTATAATTGAATAAAACCATTAACAATATTTTTTATATTTTAAAGAAATATGGAGAATGTTTAATTTTAACACAATTCTAGTATTTTACAATAAAGCTTTTTATAAATATGGCCGGACAAGTATCCAAGACACGTTTACATGTCTTTTTCGACGACCTTTCCAATGTCTGTTGTTGCTTTTATTATATTTTGACAACCAAAGTATTCAAACAAGCGCAAACTAACTTCTGGTGAATCTCTGTTGACGCTACAATTTGGAAATTACTGGGTTAGGTTCGAGTTGCTTTCTAATTTATGGATTTTATAATAAAAAACCTGAAAGAAGAAATCCATAACATTTGGCAGTCCCGGGGCTAGGCGTGTGTGATTCAATATTAGTTAGATTTCAAAGTTTAGAATGTGTTGGTTTTAAGTTAACCAACTCAAAAACTCACAAAAATTGTACCCATGGAGTCTATTTTCCTAATGGGTAGGCTATTCCATCATATTGTAGAGCTTAGCACACCATGAATAAACTTTCTCTGAGTTGATTTGCAGTTTTCTCATCAATTGTGTGTAGTTACATCAATTCACTCTGAATTTGTAGTGGCGTTATTTATGATTTTGCAGTGGGTTTATTATCGTTCGTTCTCCACGAACCTAGTAACTAATTACATCTATGCATTTTCAACAAATTTATAGGTTTGAAATAAATCTGTTAAATAAATTCGCCATGAGTGTGCCTCCGGAGCAATCCCGTCCAAGGAAAATTTCAGCAGGTAGCTATGACTTCGGATGGGGAGCCTCACGAGATGCAGCCATAAGTAAAGGACCCACCAAGCACAACTTAAAATGTGATTCTCAAAATGGCACGCTTGAATGAAAACTGGTGTATTAATAATATGAAATGAAAAGGACAAGTGAGGTGTAGTCATTCTTAAGCTCCACTCCCCATATATTGTTAAGTATTGAATGAAAGCCATAGTTTTAGTGTGAAGATTGATGATTTTAAATTTCATGTAATATAGTATTTAATAAACACTTCGCTATGGTGCAATTAATGTTTTTGATATTAGGAAATAAAACGTTAAATCTGATTCAATTGTTATTTAACGGTTATTTAGTAGTAATATTAAATGCAGTGCTATGAGGTGCTTAAACCTCGTAATACAATATAAAACTAGATGCAACACCTGTTGCATGCCATCAAGAATAATGTAAATCTAGAAATTATTATTGTACCAAGACCCATTGCATGTATGTCTCATCATTAACTGTTCCTTGCTAAAACCACGTAAATCTGTCTTTTGTGCATTGTGAATATCAGATTTGAGATATAGTTCCACGCCAATCCTTCTCTGCAATTAAAACCCGGTGTAAGAAACAACATTTAGTTTCGAAGTCTTTCCACTAAAACAAACGAAGTGAACTATGCTGCATTATAAGTCTGTGCTATTCAAGAGCTCCATCTCAATGGTATGTTGTAGTAACCAAAACACAACAAGATTATGACTCTCAAAATCAAAACGCGTAGCTAAACGATGCTTCTCATAGTGCATTGTTTTCGTTTTGTTATGAGGATGAGTCGTGCAGAGCAATAGCTCAAAATAGAATAGAAAAGAAAAATGTTTTGTTAAGACTCCACGCCAAGTCGCATGCTTCCAAAGCAATCAACGATTTCAATGGCACATACACTATCAATAATCACAATACAATATCTACCACGCCACCACCACCAATCAGTCCTGCCCTGATAGCCATTGTTGTAGTTCTAGGCAGCGTTTTAATGGTGGTAAGTTACTACAAGACTTTTGCCAAGTATTGCAAAGCTTCTCGATGGAGACCTTTTTCCAGAAGGAGAAGTAGGAGTTTGGACTTTGAAGAGAATATACAAGTCGATGCTTATTCAATGGAAGGATTCCAAGACTCAGAAGGCTGGAAGATAATTACTCAATCAGATGGCCTGTGATCAGATCGATTTCTTTGTGCAGATTCACTAAAGCAGAGAAGCTCGTAGACAAAATGGAGTGTGCAGTTTGTCTGGTTGAGTTTCAGGAGAATGAGACTCTCAGACTTCTTCCCAAATGCAGCAATGCATTCCATATTAACTGCATTGATGTTTGGCTAAGGTCACATGTGAATTTTCCTTTATGTAGAGCCAATATTGTGTATTTAGAAATCCTCTTTGTCCGTGCCATGGCGTCCCGAATACGTCCTAGTCTGGAACATTGGAGCATGAGATGGCTGGGGTTGTGCATGACAGTTTTAGATCAGATCAGATCAGAAGACTCAGGAGCTAGAAATAGTGCATAACCCATGAATAATCTGGATTTCCAAGAGTGTGGGGATACAAGACTGCAACGCACATGCTTAGATTTGGAAACTGAAGGCTTTAACGAGTATGATGATAGGCTTAATATGAGGAGTATAATATTGGAAGTAGGGGGAGATGAAACTATCGGCAGGTGCTAAGGGAGACCCAATAATGGAAAACGACCTGAATCTTCAGGGAATGAACATTACAATTTTACTAAGTCTGTCACGGATAAGTTCAGGGAATGAGCATTACAATTTTACGATACGTTCTAAGGCTCTTGCTAACCACGCTCATAACACATTTTTCTTTAACAACTTAACATTAGTACTTGTATTATGGGGATTATACAACAACTAGTGCATAAATTGGGGCTGCATAGATTTTGTCTAGTGAGAACTTGCATAGATTATGGGGGTGGGCTTCTACCTGCTTGCAAATTTCATAGTTGGATCCGTGGTTATCCTTGTAAATTTTTATGTGAAATCCATAATATCTAAGTGTTATGTAAAATGTTATGTTAAATCAACACTGGTTGAAATGACAAAAATAAGTTCTAGATTTAACTCTTAACTATGTGAGCACTTCTAGATCTAACTCTTAACTATGTAACTCTAGATCTAGATCTAACTCTTAACTATGTAACTCTATATCTAGCCTCCACAAATTATTTATGTTATCCAAGGTGTATAGAAGATTTGTGAATTTGTTAAGGCATCCTAGATCAATCCATAGTTCCTTTCCTTCTACCTACCAGGATAACATTATATAAATAGCTAGCTATTTTTAGACCAGGATACTATTTTATTCTCTCAATCTATCTGATCAGTAAGTGGCACAATTCTACCAACTATTCTCTATAGTTACATAATTTAGCATAGCGAAGCGAAGTTTATCCCTTATCTAACTCATTAACTCAGACCTGTGGAGATCTCTACCACCAGAAAACAACTCCATCAAGTTCTAGTAGGTCATTTTAAATAGAAACTCAATCTTATTAAAGATGTGCATTGAACATATATTATGAAAGTGCAAAAATAACTTTAGCATCCACTACTTACCTTGTGCAATATATTTCTATTATATAAAAAAATATAAAAAACATGATCTACATTATTTCATCAACGCTAACTCAATTTAGGGTATACAACTGCGATGGGAGAAGTCTAAAATAATGAAACCTAACTCAATTTACTGACATATATATATCCCCCATGAATGAAGTAATCCTAACTCAATTTACTATATATAACTGCGACGAGAGAAGACTGAAATAATCAACTCCAACTCAATTTACTGACATGTATATAACTGAGATGAAAGAAGTGTGAAAAAGCTAGAAGCTCCAATGGTCCTTCAAGCTCAATCTGCCTCTCTATTTCAACCCTCATATTTAATAAATCAAGAATTGCTTTCCTTCCTTGCATCCTTAATGCAACTACCTTATGTACAACACCATTTTTATATAAAAATTATTTACATAAAATTTTTTGGGTTAAATTCCTCATTTTAGATAAAATATGGAGGGAAAAATAACGATTAAAAACCTCCATTAATAAAAATGGTTGCAAAGAAAGGTTTCCACACAACTTTAATAGGGGAATGTAATCGTATTCTCATTCTAAACAAAATATGGAGGGCTAAATAATAGCTACAAGTCCCCATTTATAAAAAAATAGGGGGGGATGGAAGATTGGACATGAATTTTACTAGAAATTGGGGCGAAGTAAAGATTGAATAGAAATTTTACTAGAAATTGGGGACGAAAGTAGGTTTTGAGGAAAATTTGAAAAGGCTAAGAATTATTATTTTTCTCTCCCTAATTAACAAGGAAGAGCGATTTTTTTTTTAATTACTTGGTTAATAAATATTGGATAAATGTATTAAATTTTAAAAAAACTTTCCATATTAATATTTGTCTAGTAAATATTTATAATCTCTTTAAATTCTCCCATGGTCTAAACTTCGCCCCTAAAATTATCCCTGTTTACCAGCTACTACTGGAAGGAGGTTATGACCCCCTAGCAAGCTTATGGCTTTCCCTACCGCCACCCTACCACTCTGTTATATTTTATTTGATTTCCATATCTTCTTTATGTTTCCTGTCACTCGTTTACTTTGGTCTCTATCTGCTGCTACTGCTGCATGGATCTGGATCACAGAGACACACTCTTTTTTCTTCATAATTATGTTTATATAATCTTTTACTTTTCTTTTAAATCATTGCATTTTTCAACCTATGCTCATGCCTCTTCATCATCGTGCCTCTTCACATCTCTGATAATTAATTTATCATTATGTTCCTTACTGATTTTAATCAATTAATTTATCATTCTGTTCATTATATATTTTTAATTATTTAACTAATTAAAATTTGCGTGCATCTCATGCCTCTTTGAATCTCTGTAGGTTTCTTCCATCTTCAAGCCTTCAAGATTTATTTCTTTCATGTATGGGGGCTTCCTATCTCTTTCACCAGCGAGCATACTCCAAGCTTTTGCATGCTTCCTTTATCTGGGCATGTTGCCTTCTCCCATTTCGGTGAAACAAAAAAGTCTTCTCTGACTGTGTCAGCGAGAACTCACCGAAAACCTCTGATTGGTTTTGTCAGTGCTTAGTCCATCGATATTTTTTACTTTGGATGCGACCGCATCGGCGGAAAACATCGAGTTCCCCCGAAACACTCGGCAATCTTCCTGCATTGGAAACAGTCACTGATCTCTCCTATCATTTCAGAGGTGACTCATGAGCTACTCTCGACCATGTCAGTGAGTTTCGTCGAGTTGTGCCGAAACGATGCTTTACAAAACTTCTTTTTCCCAAGCCGAACGTGTCGGAGCGACTGGCTGAGCTCCTCCGATACGTTGGGGAGTTTCGTTGAGTTGTGTCGAAACAATGCTTTATGAAAATTATTTTTCCCAAGCCGACTGTGTCAGAGAGACTGGATGAGTTCCTCCGATATGTCGGCGCATTTCGTTGAGTTGTGCTAAAACATTGCTTTACGAAACTTCTTTTTCCCAAGCCAACCGTGTCGGAGAGACTGACTAAGTTCCTCTGATACGTCGGATAATTTGGCCAAGTTACGCCAATATGTTGATGGTAAAACATGAGTTTTAACTTATCCAAAAATTCTTTGTCATCAATGACAACCTTACTCAACAACCACATCATCACTTCCTTTGACATTAGTGACAACTAAACTCAACATTCTCCCCCTTTGACATTGATGGAAACAACTCCTTAATTTCCTCCCCCTTTGACATTAATGGCAAAGGCTTCCTTCTGAAAACTCCCCCTGTCATCATATCTCCCCCTGAGATTATGCTTCCACTTCTACAACTGTTGTAAGGAGATTACTCCCAACTTCCATCTAAGATGTTGAAAAGCTTCCTTAGGTAGTGGCTTGGTAAAGATATCAACAATTTGTTCTTTTGTGTCAACATACTCTAGTTTGACAACCTTCCGGGATACTTGTTCTCTTAGGAAGTGATCCTTTATTGGTATGTGTTTTGTCTTGGAGTGCATGATAGGGTTTTTTGACATATTTATGGCACTGGTATTATCACAATTTATTACTATTGCAACATGGAGCAACGACAATATATTCAACCTTTGCCGTGGAGAGTGAAATGGAAGATTGTTTCTTAGTTAACCATGATACCAACCAATTTCTTAAGAAGAATGCTGCTCCACTGGTACTTTTTTCGATCATTAACACTTCCTGCCAAATCTGCATCAGTAAATGCTTTTAAGATGAAGTCTTGACTTTTTGGGTACCATAACCCATACTCCATAGTACCCTTCAAATATTTGAAAATTCTTTTTACTGCTGTTACTTGCGTTTCTTTGGGGCTTGACTGGAACCTAGCAACCAAACTTATAACTTGCATCACATCTGGTCTTGTAGATGTCACATATAGAAGGCTTCCTATCATAAATATATACATGGTATGATCCATTTCTAGAGACTCATTGTCCTTACTTAATTTACAACCTGTGATCATAGGAGTACTAACAGGTTTGGAGTCTTCCATCTTAAATATTTTAAGCATGTCTTTGATGTACTTAGTTTGAGAGATAAATATTCCTTTGTTTGTTTGGTAAACTTGTAACCCTAAGAAGAATGTTAGTTCACCCAACATTGACATTTTGAATTCCTTCTTCATTTTAGAAGCAAAATTTACACTTAGTATTTGTAAATTGCTTCCAAATATGATGTCATCTACATAAACTACAACAATGATCATATTTTCATCTTCGATTTTTAAGTAGAGATTACTTTCAGTGGCCCCTCTCTTAAAACCTTGTTGCTTTAAGTAGCTGTCCAGCCTTGAAAACCACGCTCTTGGAGCTTCTTTGAGGCCATAGAGTTCCTTTCTCAATTTACAAACATAGTCTCTATTTTCTGATAAGAGAAAACCCTCAGGTTGTTCAATATAAACATCTTCTTCTATTTTTCCATTTAGAAATGCAGACTTGACATCCATTTGATATGCTTTAAATTTTTTATGGCATGAGAGTGCTAAAAACATTCTGATTGATTCAATTCTTGCTACAGGGGCATAAGTTTCTTCAAAACCAATCCCTTCTACTTGAGCATACTCTTTACACACTAATCTTTCCTTGTTCCTTATCACTTGACCATCTTGATTGAATTTGTTCTTGAACACCCATTTGGTCCCTATAATATTTTTTTCTTTGGGTCTTGGGACAAGTTCCCAGGTTTCGTTTCTCTCAATTTGATCCAATTCTTCATTCATGGCCTTGATCCATTCATCATTCTTGCTGGCTTCTGTAAAATTATTAGGCTCCACTATTGAGAGTAGGGATTGTTCATTAAATAGTAGTTGTCTCCTTGTGCTGACTCCAAGATCTTTGTCACCGATGATCTGTGTCTCAGGATGACCATTTTGTATTCTTCTAGATGGAGCTTTTGTATCAGAACTTGGAGAATCTTCTTGACTTTTCAATGTATCTTCCTCCTCTAATTCTTTCATCTTTTTGTAGGTCTTCCTTTTCTTCATCATTTGTACTTATATCTTCATCATGAATTCTTATCCTTCTTGGTTTCATGTCATCTATTCTCACATCTGCACTTTCTACAATCTTGTGTAACCTTTTATTGTAACATCTATATGCCTTCTTGGTGGATGAATATCCTAAAAATATACCGTCATCAGTCCTTGAATCAAACTTGCAAAGATCATCCTCATTCCTTTTAATGTAGCACTTGTTGCCAAACACTCTGAAGTATTTGACGGAGGCTGGTCTTCCATACCATAGTATTTGAAGGAGTTTTGTCTTTATTCACTCTGATTTGTCCTCTATTAAGTATACAGACAATTGTGTATACTTCTTCTCTCCAATATGAATCTAACAACTTTGCTTCATTAAGCATTGTTCTGGAAGCTTCTTGGACTGTTCTATTCTTCCTTTCAATAACAACATTATGCCAAGGAGTCTTTGCAGCTGAAAATAGTCTTTTAATCCCATGTATTCCACAAAAATCATTAAACTCGTTTGAGGTAAAATATCCCCCATTTTCTGATCTAAGACATTTGATTTTCTAATTTATCTCATTTTCAACCATTGCTTTGAATATTTTGAATTTTTCAAAAGCCTCTAATTTTTCATTGAGAAATGTTACCCAAGTCATTCGTGTATAGTGTTCAATGAGCAACAGAAAATAATATTCTCCTTGCAGACTGTTAGTCCTTGTTGGTCCACAAAGATCAGTGTGACTCTATTTCCAAAGGATGTGAGGTCATATGTTCTTTTGTTTTGAAACTGGCTTTAGTTTGCTTCACATGTTGTAACACTCAAAATTTGTCACCAGCATGTGATAAGATCCCTAACACAAATATTTTCCCTCAAATCCCAAAACTTGAAGTGAAACATGCTCTAGGTGTTGGTTTTAACAGACAAAACTTTAGCACCGCTCTTACCCTCAAGTAGATAAGCGGTACCTTATGCAGCACCACCCAAGTCATGTGGAAATCAGGCGGTGCCACCTCCTTTAACCTTTGTTGTTGGTGCGGTTCTCATCCTTCACTACTCTGTCATAAAAGAGTATAAGCGGTGCCCTTGGTAAAAGGTGAAAAAAAGAGGTTTCACGGAGCTTCTAGAACAAGATCCTTGTGTCTAGCCTTATCCCTACTCACCCGGGTCAGTTAAGCTCAAAATCCCTCCTTTGAGGATCTCATGTCCACCTCACCCACCAATTTCTCAACCATTCCTATCCCTTTGAGCCCTATAAATACAAGCTCATACTCCATGGTTGAGGGGGAGAAAACATAAGTAAAGTTATGCTGTTGAATTAACATCCTGGCCTAATCCATTAGAGAGCATAGAGGAGCAAGTTGGAGCTATCGAGGATGAGGTGCTAGTCTTGTGAAGGAGTGCATTGACACTAAGGCAAAATGGTTGTAATCTCTTTCATTCATCTATTAATGCAAAGTTGATTTCCTTCCCATAAATTTGTTGTGTTTTAATCTCACATATATATTATTGGATTCCTCAGTCACTGATATGAATCTATGGATAGTTTTCTGGTATCTTTGATGTTGTCATATGTTTGATGTGCTTCTACAGGTCTACAGGTCTTTCATCAAAGTTTTATTCTAGGCATTCACAACTTTCAGGGAAAGTCTTCAACCTAGTGGTTACTCATTTGTTTTGGATCTGAACCATTCAGACCAGAGAAACAACTTCTGTCCGCAGAAGGTGCTATATTCCTGATAACAAATTTGGCAACTTTGTTGGGGATTTACTTATCTGTTCTCATATTTCTTAGTTTCTGAACTACTCTTGTACGAATCCAAGTTCTAGCTTCTCATCTTTGCAGTCAGATCTACATCTGACCTAGTGAAGTTTTGGTTTGAAATCTTCAGATCTTTTCGGATCTGAGTCACCTTGACTTTATATGATCTGTATTGTTGTTGATTCATCAGTTTTTGTAGAGTTTTTGCATTTCTAACTTGAATTTTTTGCTCTCCATGTGTTCTGGATTTTTACAGGGAACTGCGCATGTGCCTTAGGCAACAAGCGGTGCCATTGCCTGAGTCCAGTTAGCAATAGGTAGTGCCACTGCCTGAGTCCAGTGAACAAGAAGCGGTTCTACTTTGAAACCGCTATGTCAACAACTCCTTCGGCGGTGCCAGGTAGGCCTGTCCCAGACCTTTATTTTTTCAAATTTTTGCAAACAATTTGTGATTTTGGATTTTTGTGTGTTCAGTTAGTTTTTTCCAGACTTGTTTGAACTTTCTTGAGTGATTGAAATCTGAAATTTTTATGTGGAAATTGCTTGTTTGTCAAAATCAAAAAACAAAAATCTAGGTTAGGTTCATCATTCATTACTACTTGTAAGTTTGTTCTAAAAGGAGTTTTTGGAAGCTTTAGGTCAGATTAGATCTCTGCCTGTTATAGACTAGTACTGAAAAGAAAGAGTCCCTTAGATCAGTTTGCTTGTTTATATTTTTCGTTAAGTGTAACAAAGACTTATTTTCTCTCTAAAAAAAGGAAAATTTGTTGAGATTAGGTTATTGTTTTATTGGGATTAAGTCACTGGATCTCTGATTAGCCTTACAAGCTTTCAGGATTCCTTTGTTCTTTTGTCTCGTTTGCATCATTATCTCATCAAAAGGAAAAAATATCGATAGTTTAAGTTAGATCTTTCCATGTTTTAGAAAAATCGAAAAATAGTTTGCATATGCATATTTGAGTGCTGTTTGTCTTTCTTCTTCGTTGAAAAGAGACCTTACCCTACCTGTTTGCTTTCAAAAAGAGTTGATTTGAAGAAGAGTTGTTTGGTTGTATGCTTGGAAAAAAAAAAATTTAGAATAATTATTTGGAGAATTTTCTGGTTTTAAAGCAAAATTGAAAAAGAAAACACTCTCTCTCCTTCCCATAATTAGGCATAATGAATAGAAAAGTAAATGAACTTACATTTTCATATTTGCATGGTTTTACTTTTCTGTCAAAACCTCATGCATTCACCTAACCGTCCACTTTAAAATTAACGGTAGTTATAGGCTTAAAATTTGTATAGAAATTTGAGTGATAGGTTAGAGACATATTTGGGCGTCATTAAACGTAGGAGCTGTCATTATTTGTCTGCACTACAACCCGGGACTTGCGCGGTTCTTCCATGTACTGTTGGTATATTGAATGGCCTTTCACGTACCCTTGAGGTATATAGAAAGGTACTTCACATACTTGATTGTATATCGGAAGGCCCCTTCTGAATGGTTGTGCATTAGACAACACTACTATCGATTTGAGCTCCCACGTACCTTGAGTATATCGGGAGACCCCACTAGGATACCTTAACTATTTGAGAAAATCCCTTTGGCCATCTTGTGTGGGGCAATACATCGAAAACAACATTCGGGGATATTACTATGCACGTACCCTTGTGGTCTATTGCGTGTTGCACCTACTTGAAAATCCTGGTGAGAGACCGACCATTTGAGCTCATCCTGTCATTTGAACTTGCTTGTTAGCCTATAGCTTGAGTAGGAGAAAGTTTTTTGGTGTGTTTTTTCTTATATTTGAAAACCTAGGTTAGCTTAGTGACTGTGCAATCTGGTTGAGTTTCGTTTGAGACGGTCCAGAAGAACACAGGGCTTACCACCTGACTTTCCTCCCGTTATAGGAGAATGTCCAATGGAAGCTACTGACCAAGGAGCTACAACTACTTCCCATGTGGAAGAGAACCTAGTTGTAGAAAGCAGAGACCAATTCGCTTCTTACGTTACTCCCTTGGTCCAACAACCTCCTACGGGTGACACTTCTTTCCATGGTCCTGTGGAAGGTCGTGTTGATTGTCCTGTTCGTCTAGATTATGGTCCAGATGCTCTGTTTCGGGGAACTTCTATGGGACAAGCCATTGATTCAATTGGAGTACATAGGCCCTCTCCTGATCATTCTTCACCATGTGAAGAGGAATATAGAAAAAATCAATTAGCTATTCACCAAGCACAATATTTTTAGGAGAGAATGCAAAGACTAGATACTATCTTAGCAACCCCAATCCCTCATAAAGAACCTATGTCTGCTCTTCTTCCCCGTAATACGAATGCTTGGCCAGCTGGGTATCATTCACTAGCTGATTCTACGAAACATATTGATCCTGTTGAGACTTCACAACACCCAGGTTAGACTTCTGACCCTACGATTGCAAATGATAGGTCTGTTTCTAGTCCTCCTAGGTCTTTTAGGGCTGGGGGGCAGCCTTCAACTCTAGTTGTATCAATACCTTATAGTGCCGGGGGGAAACCCCTGACATGATCTATGTTACCTTCTGGTGGAGTTGTTACTCATAATAGACATGCTGCTAATGCAGGCACATCCACAGTTTATGTTCCTCCTACAAATATAGTTAGCCCTCCATTGATTTCAGGTCAACCCTTATGGGCACAACCTGTTGTTAATCAAGCTTCCTGGGGGTATGGTCACCTAACAAATCAAGTACCTGTAGGAAATTTAAATTACCAACCTACCCCTATAGGCATGTCATACACTGGAATTCCATATCCTAGAAATACTTTCACTCCATGGGGGCAACCCAACTGGTTCTACATGCCAGCATTGGGAGGAATACCTATTCATATGGCTGGAGGTGCTGGAGGGCCACCTTACGGAGGTCCTCCCCCTGCGGGTCCTGGTGGTTCTAGAGGTCCTGGAGGGCCACCTTATGGAGGCCCTCCCCTTGGGAGTCCTGGTGGCCCTCCTCCGAGTGGTCTCGAAAGTCTTGGTGGTCCTCCTCTGGGTGGTCCTGGAGGCCCTAGTGGCCCTCCTCTTGGTGGTCCTAGAGGTCCTCCTCCTGGTGGTCCTAGTGGTCCTGGAGGTCATGGTGGTCCTCCTCCTGGTGGTCCTGTTGGTCCCAGTGGCCCCAGAGGTCTTGGTGGTCCTGGAGGTCCTACTGGTCCTCCTCCTAATCCTCCTAATGGCCTTGGTGGTTCTGGTGGACCTAACCATGGAGGTCCATCTTCCAGAGGTTCATCGTCTCATCAGCCTTTTCAATAGCTTGTGTATCAGTCCACTTATGATCCTACTAGTGGTTACCTGCCTTATCAATATTACCGGTATGTTGAACCAAATTGTCAGTTACCTTTCCTAACAACTTTGGACTTGCTCGATTTGTCCAAGTTGATCAGTGAACCCTTTCAACAAAATCCTGCATGCCCCCCCATTCTAGTCAAGCTACCATCAGATATTCCAAAGTTCGATGGAAAGCAGGGATATGATCCCAAAAATCATGTTATGACTTTCCACCTATGGTGTTCATCAAATTCCTTGATGGATGATTCTATTCGATTGAGACTCTTCTAGCGCACTTTGACTGGTATGGCCATGAAGTGGTATATTGAACTTCCACGACACTCGTTTGTGGAATTTAGTGCTTTGGAAACTGTCTTCCTCACACACTTTCAACTACCATTCGCTACGAAACGGGTACAGACCTTTTGACCTCTCTACGTCAAAATACCTCCACACACATTTCAGATCATATTCAAGAGTGAAGAAGGTGGAGAAGTCTCATTAAAGCTCCTATCCTAGACCAACTCTTAGCTGATTGGTTTACGAAGTCTCTGTTGCCACCCATTTCCTGAGATGTGGCTATGGGAGGTGCTTTTACTGAAGAGCGGGCCATTAGTCGTGCTCAATATCTAGACTTAGTATATTCCTAGTATGGAACTTTGTATGACCTAATTCCTCAAGCTCCTTGTCCCAGCACGGACCTGGCTAAGTCACCTGCAAAAACTCTTGTTGATGGGGTTATCAGTTCAATCCAGCCTTCGTCAGCAGTAAAAGATGCCAAACAACCCAGTCCTTCCACTACTGCTCCTTCCAATCCTACAGTTTCCGCCGAGGTGAATGCTATTCAAAGTACACAATCATCCGGTAGTAAGAAGAAAGGAAAAGGTAAAAAAAAGAAACCCGAAAACCAACAGGAAAATCCCAAACCTGCGGCTCCAGAGAATGACAATAAAGGAAAATGAAAAGATAAATACCCCTGCTTATTGTGTGGTGGCGATCATTTCATGAAGGAGTGTCCCCGACGTGATGAAATTAATAAGTTTTTAAAGAGTAACCTCTTACCCATAGTTCTTACTGATCCTTTTCCTTCTTAGCAACAACTAGTAGACCACATGTCTAACTAGGGAAATTCTAGTTCTACAGAGGAAATTCGAATGATGTCGTCAGAAACTATTCATATAACAACTTGAATTCAGTCATATGACAAACCCGAGGAGAAGAAAATTGAGAAACCTTCTCCAAATAAAGCTCCTTCTACTGGTTCTCCCGCATCCTCGTCTACTGGTCCCCTAACAATCGAGAAGCCTAATCTCGACATGATTTTGCTTCCACCCAAGAGTACTCTTAGGAAGGTTGTTTTTAACCCTAATGCCTGAGCTGCACAGTTATATAATGTTGTAGAAGACCTAGCTTAAGAACCATGTGCAATGTATACCTTAGAAGTGCTCCAAAGTTTTCCTACACAACGCAAAAGCTTATTGATCGCCTTAGGAGCCATGGATCCAGGTGACACAAATCTGATTCATTTCAATCCGGAGAACCTCAAACCTAGATTACCTCACCAACTGGATTTTCAAATCGTAACAAGAGTGGTTGGGAAAAAGGTCTTTAGGACTGTTCTAGATGAAGGTGCTTCAACCTCTGTTTTGTCTCTTTCCTGTTGGAAATCCATTGGCTCTCCCGAGCTTGTAAAATCACCGGCAACCCTAAAATCCTTTGATGGAAGACGTTTCCAGACCCATGAAATCATGCCAACCCTTTCAATAGAGCTAGGGGGAAAAACTATTTCCATTCAGGTGGAAGTAGTGGATGCTCCGTTAGACTACAATCTTCTCTTAGGAAGAAATTGGTTTTATGCTATGACTGTTGTCGCTTCGACAGTATTTAGAACCCTCCAATTTCCAGATTTGGGAAGAATTGTGACGATTGATCAAGTTGATTTCTGCACGTCAGACGTTACTACCCCTACGACAAATAATGTCCCTTTATTAAGTCAGTCCCCTCCTCCTTACCAGTCGATTGGGGTAGGAATGTTGAAGGACTCCGCCCTCATGGGCATTTATCCATCAGCCCCTTCTAGCACAAAAACGACAACAATTAATATGATCTCTTTGTTTAACTATGGTTCTAAGGGTAAACAAGTTATTGAGACATCCTCCCTCAACCCGCACGAAGCAATTTATGATGCCATCCAATCTATTTTCGATGTTATTACATATGATATTCATCTTGTGGCTTCATATCCTTACCACTTTCCCTACCGGTTAGAACTGTCGCTTCCTATTCTGGATTATCTCTCCCAGACTTTTCCATCGGATAAGTCTATTATCGAGATTATGAATACGAAAGAATTAGTATGTGAGGATCACCATCATAGATCCTTGTTTCTCCCCAATACCAGTTCAATAGATAATGATTTTGTATCTCTCTTGGGTAATGATATTGTCAATGATCGGCAAACAGCTATCTTGTTGCAAGATTTCGAGTCTGAAGGAAATTTATGCAACATTACCAAAACAACTCCAATTGACATATCGGTCAAGCCTGGAACTATTGAACATGTTCACATAGAAAAAACTGTTCAATAGACAAAACTGAAGAGTATATAGCTCTTTTTAAATAATTTCGAGACATTTTTTCCTGGTCTTATGAAGAAATGCCTGGGATAGATCCATCTATTGTGGTCCGTGAGATCAAAACCTATCCTACAGCCAGACTGGTTAGGCAGAAATTGAGACAAGTCCATCCGCGGAAGGTTGCAACTATCAAAGCTGAGGTCGAGAAAATTCTAAAGGCAGGATTCATCTATCCTGCACCCTTGAAGGAATGGGTATCAAACATCATCCCTATGAATAAAAAGCAGGGAACTATTCGAGTCTGTATTGATTTCCAAGAGCTGAATAAAGCTTGTCCTAAGGACAACTTTTCGACTCCACACATCGATCAGATTATCGATAACTGTGCTGGGAGTGTCATCTTCTCATTCACGGATGGCTTTTTCGGCTATAATCAGATTGAGATATTGCCTGCCGATCAACATAAGATGACATTTATATGCCCGTGGGGAACCTTCGCCTATAGGAAGTTACCCTTTGGTCTTAAGAACGCTGGAGCCACAATCCAACGTGCTATGTCCTATGCATTTCATGACATTTAGAACATTGTGGAGTCATACCTTGATGACCTCCCTGCGCATTCACAACAACGGGAAGACCATCCCCAACATCTTAGAGATGTTTTCCTGAGATGTCGCCATTACAAAATACGGTTGAACCCACACAAATGTGTTTTTTGCGTTGAGATGGGACGTCTCTTAGGCTTTGTGGTTTCCAAGGATGGTATTCAAATTAATTTATTAAAAATTGCTGCAATACTCGCTCTACCTACCCCAACCAACTTACTTGAACTCCAAAGTTTGCAAGGGAAGGCAAAATTTCTTCGTCGTTTTGTTTGTAACTTTGCTGAGAAAACACATGGTTATATGCGTCTCCTTAAGAAGGATACTCCATTCTTCTGGGATGACCAAGCCTGGCGAGCCTTCAATAATCTTAAGCATGCTCTGACTCATTCACCTGTGATACACCCCCCGGATTACTTGAAGGATTTTCTCTTGTATGTTGCTACCTCTACTACTACTATCAGAGTGGTTTTATCCCAAGAGGACTAGAACAGCCTAGAACACATGATTTATTACGCAAGTAAGAATCTTCTCGATTTCGAAACTTGATACTCGCGTGTGGAGAAGTTAGCATTGGCTATGATCATTGCTGTCCAAAAGTTTCGTCACTACATCCTGCTTCTCACCACTACCGTACTTGCAGACCAAAACCGTATGTACTACATCATGACTCGTCAGGTGCTAGGGGGCAAATACTCCAGATGGATTTTCATCCTAGAGGAGTTTGAACTTGAGTTTGCCAAAGCTACTTCGAAGAAATCATTAGTCTTTGCAGAGCTAATGTGTGACCTTCCCTGTGCTTTAACGGATTCTGAGCCCAGTGATTCATTCCTGGATGAATTTCTGTTCCTAATAAGCATAACTTATCCATGGTATGGAGATTTAATCATTTATCTCCAGACACAACGTTTTCAGCCTACTATATCTCGTGATGATCGTCACCGCATCCGTCACCACCTGAAATACTATCTTATCCTCAACGATACATTGTATAGACGTGGTATAGATACTATTCTCCGACGATGCCTCACCCATGAAGAGGATGAACAAATTCTAAATGACTTCCATTTTGGAGCATGTGGTGGTCCTCTCTAGGATGGCTACAGCTCAGAAAATCCTTCGCGCTGGCTATTTCTAGCCTTCTATTTTTAAATATTGTCATGAGGCTATTAAGAAACACCCACCCTGTCAACACTTTTATCCAAAAAATTGCACCCTCCCTGCTCTGTTACACCCCGTCATTGCCGTTGGTCCTTTCTCCAAATGTGGGATAGATTTCGTCCATTGTAAGCCTACCTCAGCCGGGGGGCATGTTTACATCATTGTAGCCGTGGATTATTTCACTAAGTGGGTTGAGGCTATGCCTACATATGCAGAGGATGGTAGGAATTCCACCCTCTTCATTTTTAACCATGTAATAGCTAGGTTTGGAGTTCCTCAATCTATTGTCACTGATCATGGATCACATTTCCGGAATCAGATGATGACAGAGTTAAGTGCTAAGCTGGGTTTTCGCCATGAAAACTCAACTCCCTATTATCCGCAAGCTAATGGTCAAGTTGAGGCCATTAACAAAGTTTGAAAAACTATGCTACATTAGATGGTTGGAGATCACAAATCCAACTGGCACCGGACTCTCTTCTCCGCTCTATGGGTTCATCGAACTTCAATGAAAACAACAACTGGTTTTACACCCTTTCAGTTAGTATACATACTAGAAGTTGTCCTACCTATTCAATTTTAGATTCCATCTTTGAAACTTTCTGTTGAACTTCTCCCTAATACTTCTACCGAGGAAAAAATGTTTTTATACTTGACCAACGTTGACGAAAATAGACGAGATGCTGACTTAGTTAATGAGGCACATAAGAAATGCATCAAGGCGCAGTATGATAAATCTGTCGAACCTCGTGTGTTTAATGAAGGTGACCTAGTCCTGACTTATGATCAGAGACATGATAAGCTAGGAAATGGGAAGTTTGAATTAATGTGGTACGGTCCTTTTATCATTTCCAAGGTTTTAGAGAAAGGGGCCTATGAACTCATAGACTATGATGGAGTCCCCTTCGGGCAACCTCACAATGGGCTGTACCTGAAGAGGTACTATGCCTAAATCATTTCTATATGGTACCTTGTATATATGTACATTATTTGACTTTTCAGTGTGTTTTAGTATTTTCAATATGGTTTTGAGTTCAATGTCTAGACTGTTTATACCATGTTTTGGTTATGCAAATCAGATGGCTTTTTATGGCTTCGCTGATGGTGCTTGCCACCATACCTTGAACCTTACTTCAGCTACTTTGATTCTGTATTCCCTTGTACACGATCTAGTCAGTTCAGGAGCGGTTTGTATTGGTCCTGCTACCAACAATATCACTGAGTATGAAGCAGTCATAGGTCTTTTGACTAAGGCTGCACCTCGAGACATTTGTGACTTGGTAGTTTTCATGGAATCATAGTTAGTGGTTTGTCATTTGAACCAGGTCTATACTACCAGAAACCCTATACTGCTCCATCTCTATCAGAGGGTACGTCTATTGGAAAGGTCATTTGAGGTTATCACTTATAGGCATATCCCTAGGGCATACAATGCAGTTGCTGATTCATTGGAAAATTATATCCTAGACTGGTATATATCCCATTCATAACATGAAATCAAGCATGGTTCATCATATTGTAAATAAATAGTAAAAACATATAAAACTCATGTAAATACATTTTCCATTTGAAGCGTATAAACATCAGAAGTAAAAGTCTGTATATATATATATATATATATATATATATATATATACATATAATTGGTTTTACAAAATAGGTCACAAGACCTCATCTGAAGCACTCTATTTTTCAGGCAGCACAAAATCATACAAAATCCTGAAGCTATATAAGCTTTCAGTAATACATCATGTAGAACTGTCTAGTGATGCTCATGGTAGCATATGACAACCTGCACTACCCTATGTAGCAAACGACTGAAACGGCCTGGCACTCATGCTGTGTGCCTATGATATCACATCAGCATATCATTGATGGATGCATCGGGTATGTCCAGGGTCAACCTCTCCAGGTTCTCCTCCAGCTCTCCCATTGGGTTGTCACCTCATTGGAAAAATTGAGCTCCCGCTTGTCTTTCTAGTGGGGAAGATCCCCCAGGTCGTGCCACTCCGACATCTGCATGAAAATTTTCAGGTCTTGTTACTATACATAAAAAATAAAAAACATTAAAATACAAAAACACAAATGGCCATCTTAGGGTTTTGTGTCTTACCCATGTCTCCCCACTGTCCGTCAGGTGGAAGTGGTAGGTCAGGGTTGCCTCTGAAATCTGTACCTACATACGCGTAATCCTCGACCATGAGGATCTGGTCTTTCAACCAGCAGAAAAATGGATCCCCGAACTTCACTTTCCCTTTGCCTGCTCATGTGCGGGCCATGATCCTGACCCACCTCAGCATACAAGGATCTCTTTCCCTTAGCTCAGTAAAAACCACTTGGGGCCTCAGATGAGGGACCCACTCAAAGAAGAAACAAGCTAAGATGGAACCATAGCCAAACTGTTTTAGTTCTCCCTGCCGACACTTGGTCAGCTGGTCCTTGAAGATCGATAATAATGCCTCTGCCTAGTTAAAGACAATAGGTTCCATAGTCTCTATCGCATATAAAATGTGTTCTCTAGAAGCCTGGTGAGGTCCTTGGCTCCCAGCCAACCTCTGCATGGTGAAAATAATAGTGCGGAGAGGGTCAACCCTCACTGTCTTGATGGGAATTTTCTTCCCTGAAGTTCTAGTACTAGGAAGGTAGTAATGGTCGATCAACTCTTGAGTAGTCACATCCCCCCAACGGGAACCAGTCAATGAAACCAGGGCACCTCGTCTCGATAATCCAGTCAACAAGTAGATATCTTCTACCTGAATTGTCAACACGTGGGCTCCTACCTTGAAGTATTGCTGCTCCAAGTTCCACATATGGAGGATATAATCTATCAATCGCTCACGAGACACCATGCTAGGTGTGTGGACGAATTTGAGGAGGCCACAATCCCTCAACGCGGCTATACATCCTGCATTCCTCTCGGCAAAAGCATCATCATCATCGTGTTGCCGGTCTTTCCATATGACCATTTTTTATCACTTGGGACTTGCCAAAAACAATTAGTGGACCAATTAGAAACACAATCAATCCTTAAAATCAATTAAAATCTTATGGTTTTGGTTATCCATTCAATTTTCCCCACTCACGGCCGGCACCGCCTGAGCTCTGTTTGCACAGAGCGGTGGCACCGCCTCAGTGCAGTGCAAGATGCACGATTCTCATGGTGCACCGCTTTTCCTGTAAGGGGCAGGATCGGTGCCCAAATTTGAGGTTTAGGGCTTGCCTAAAATAGCCCAATACCCTCATAAAATAAAAAATAAATGCTTTAAAAAGAAAGGCTAGGGTTTTGTCATTCACCTGGGTCTGATGGCACTCGAATCAGATGGTTGAATCTACCGGAATCTTTGACTGAAAATATGGCTCAAATTTGCTCCAAAATGCTCTCACCAAAGGGTAAATAGTAAAATGGTTTGATTTTTACTATTTACAATGACTTTTATATTCATTTTTAGGGTTTTTTAATGTTATTTTTATATTTTGAAATCATTATTATTACAAAATCCATTTATATAATCCACTAAAAGTCATTGTTTGAGAGATTAATGTCATTGTTGAGTCTTCCAGGGATAGAAGCGGAAACATTAAAGTCTATGGGGAGTTTGTTTTTTGACTTTTTCATACTTCCATAAAACGGAAAAAGTCCCCGAGCGTTTGTTCCGACACTTTGGTCATGCTCTCAGAACTCAGTATCAAAGTTCTGAGTTCTTTTATGATTCTTTTTAGGCTCGTAAAAATTATCATCATAAAAAGAGACCTAATGGAGTCTCCTTTAAGCTCTTTTCGGACTCCCTAAATATGAAAAGATTGTCGAGTACTTGTCTTCTTCATACTCGTAAACGTGTTTGAAGAGTCGTCTCTCTAACGGTGGGTTATCTCTTTTTCGGTTCGGATAGACTATTTACGAAAAAGGAACGCTCCAGCCAACCATTATTGGAAGAGTTCTCTTGGGTATTATTTTATACTTTTTCGGGCCCTAGAGACTAAATCATACAAAAAAGTACCTTTTGGAGTTTTCTTTCGTCTTCGTTCAGACTCTCTAAACATGAACGATACCGAGTTTGCTTTCATTGGACTCGTTAAACTATACACTGAGAGACCCTTTTTTGGGAACGAACCCCTCATTTTTCAGGTTCATGAAATATATGGGAATAGACTTATCTTCAGATGAGCTAAAATGAGTGTTTGCTACCCTCTTTGGACTTGTAAAAACAAAAAGAGGCACTCATCAATCATGATGGGGAAATTAAGGGAAATGAATCATTTTGTAAATCAAATGGCAGTTGTTTGTCACCTTTGAACATGGCACTTGTCTGCATATCATTTAGTCAATTGGGTATTCAACTGACTTACAAGTTGATCCACTTTCATGAGTCATGTCACTCCTTTGATCATTTCAAAAGAATGCATTGTCCATAGTCATATTGTGTGTCCGTTTGGTCTAGTCATGCTACCAAGTCTTTTGTCGTGCCGCCCAATGTTCAAAGGAAAGAAAGAAGTTTACCCCTGCAATTGAAACAACCTTTGTGTTAATACTTTGAGTCAGTCCTATGGTTACATTATCTAAAAAATTCTAGAACTTTGTTCCAAGTTTCATGTCGTCGATGTGGGATTCATCATGGCCCTCCTTCGACGAGACTATTCCTGTCGAAATCAGCTCATCATCCGGGAAATAGTCTTAGAAACAAATTTAGTACCTTGAGATATGTATGCCTCAATGACAGTTTCTCTCACTCTCAACATAGGTTCACATCATTGACCTTTGATCGAAATATTCTACTGGGTGTTCAACATCAAGACATCTATTCATGCTCAGTAGATTGTACTAGAGTACCTTGGGAATCATTGACATCAATGGTGATCTCCCTCGCACTTGTTAACGGTTCACATCATTGGACGGTAATCAAGTGGTTTCTACCATGTTCGACGTCAGAACATTGTAATCACATGGATAGAGTCGTACTTTGTGGAAGACGAGACGAAGACCCTGGGTATTTGTTAAAGCACTCGTAGCTTTCTCCCCAGGTTGCGATGGAGTATATTGTATGAAGTAACAACATGGATCCACATTTGTATGCTCATGGCTATGCTCAAATTTTGGTCTGTATTACATAGATCTACGTTGTATATCTGGTAGATATGTCCTAGTTTGAGTCCTCTATCACATGGATCTACGCTGTATTCTAGTAGCCATGGTTGTTCATTCCTCTCATGGATCTGCCTTGTATTGGTCTGCAACCATGATGATGTTACATTTATTCATAAGTCAAAGTATTGATGTATTGCAGATGCCCACTCAGTGACACTCTCCGATCAAGCTCGCTCTTACCTCGAAGTGATAACTTGCTCTATCAAAGCTCTCGCCTATTGTATCCCTCTAGCCTCATGCTTTGGGGGGCATTCCGTTACACTCAAAATCTATCACCAGCATGTGATAAGATCCCTAACACAAATAGTTTCCCTCAAATCCCAAAAATTGAAGTGAAACATGCTCTAGGTGTTGGTTTTAACATACAAAACTTCATCACTGCTCTTACCATCAAGTAGATAAGCGGTACCTTATGCAGCACCGCCCAAGTCATGTGGAAATTAGGCGATGCCACTGCCTTTAACCATTGTTGTTGGCGTGGTTCTCATCTTTCACCTCTCTGTCATAAAGGAGTATAAGCAGTGCCCTTGGTAAAAGGTGAAAAAAAGGTTTCACGAAGCTTCTAGAACAAGAGCCTCGTGTCTAGCCTTAGCCCTACTCACCTGGGTCAGTTAAGCTCGGAATTCCTCCTTTGAGGATCTCATGGCCACCTCACCCACCAATTTCTTAACCATTCCTATCCCTTTGAGCCCTATAAATACAAGCTCATACTCCATGGTTGAGGGGGAGAAAAAAGAAGTAAAGTTATGTTGCTTAATTAACATCCTAGCCTAATCCATTAGAGAGCATAAAGGAGCAAGTTGGAGCTATCGGGGATGAGGTGCTAGTCTTGTGAAGGAGTGCATCGACACTAAGGAAAAATGGTTGTAAGCTCTTTCATTCATCTATTAATGCAAAGTTGATTTCCTTCCCATATATTTGTTGTGTTTTAATCTCACTTATATATTATTGGATTCCTTAGTCACTGATATGAATATATGGATAGTTTTCTGGTATCTTTGATGTTGTTGCATGTTTGATGTACTTCTGTAGGTTTACAAGTATTTCATCATAGTTTTATTCCAGGCATTCATAGCTTTCAGGGAAAGTCTTCAACCTAGTGGTTACTCATTTGTTTTGGATCTGAACCATTCAGACCAAAGGAACAACTTCTGTCTACAGAAGGTGCTATATTCCTGATA
Source organism: Pseudotsuga menziesii (assembly GCA_001517045.1). Taxonomy (NCBI): domain Eukaryota; kingdom Viridiplantae; phylum Streptophyta; class Pinopsida; order Pinales; family Pinaceae; genus Pseudotsuga; species Pseudotsuga menziesii. The sequence goes on from LPNX011124202.1 coordinate 288,114, forward strand.
ACACATGTTGACAATGTCTACAAAGTGAGTTTAGAGGTTTCACAATTTTAGGAAATTCTCTCACAACTTCCTTCTTACTTACTTTGACAACATTATCAAAGTTTAAGTGTCCCATCCTTCTGTTCCATAACCAACTTTCATCAACCATACTCAAGCAACATTGATTTTCATTTTCTAGGATGTCTACATTGTTTGAATTTCTTACAGCAATGCCAACAATTCTTCCCGAGTCCTTTTTCTTGATTTCACATTTTTCAGAGTAAAAAATACAGATGTGCCCTTTGTCACATGTTTGACTTACACTGAGGATATTAGGCTTAACTTTTTTTACTAGTAACACATTTTCTGCTTTGATCTTACTATTGATAACAACTGTACCTTTGCCAATATTTTGGAAGACTTATTGTCTCCAAATGTGACTCTACCCTTATTATCTTTTAATTTTATGAACCTGGTTGGATCACCTGTCATATGTTTTGAACACCCACTGTCTACATGGCATAGATCTTGTTTCTCTATTGCGCATAGGGAAATCATGGATCTCTCGTTTTCTTCCTTTTTCTTCCAATCCTTCTTTTGGTTTTTGTGTTGAACTTACTTGCAACAATATTTGTAGGAGTTACCAATTTACAATTTCTTGCCATATAATCCATAGTTATTACATTTGTAACATTCTAGGTCATATCTTTGAAGAAGTGTAAAGAAGTTATGATTTCTTCCTTTTGGTTTGTCACTAGGTGAATTCTTCTTGTATTCTCGAAACTTTCTAATGGCTCTGCAATTTAACACTTTGTGACCAAATTTATTACAAGCGTAACGGTGACCCAAAAAGATATGCTGATATCTATTTGTCATTGGTATTTTGGACAGTTCATTTGTTCTATTTTTGTCATAGGAGGATGGACTAGATTTCTTGCTTTCTTCCTTTTTCATGGGACTCTTTAGTACATCAACATAACTTCTTTTATTTCCACCTTGGACAATGAAAGAGAATATTTTGTTTTCTTTGCTTTGTCACATCCTAGACTAGATATATCACTTGATGGTATTTGGCTACTTAAGATATCATCTAAGACCTTTGAGTCGTTCTCAAACTTTGATTTGATAGCTTCTTCATCAAGCATTTTCCTAAGCTACATGATCTATTCTTCAAACCTTTCAGAATATTGTATTCTTCTTTTGAGCTGCAAATTTAGGTCCTCTTCAATCTTTTTGGCCTCAAGGAATTGAATTTCTAACTCGCTAATGACATGGTTTGACTATATGTTCTTTCTCTTGCATTTTTCAAGTTCTTGAAGAGCACTAATGAGTTCGACTTTTAAGTCTACTATACCTTCCTCATATGATTCACCATTATGTGTTTGAATATCAATTCCCATGAATAGAATTTTGTTTCTTCATCTCGACTTGTATCTTCATCTTCACTATCTTCCATTGTGTAATTTTTTTTTCTTCCCTTTTTACCCTTTTTGAACTTCTTTGAGACTTCTTCTTATCACTATCATCTTGTTTAGAGTAAGGACATTTTGAAGAGAAGTTTTCGATTCTTCCACAGTTAAAACACTTAAGTGGTAGCTTTCCTTTGTATTTATCAGTACCTCTTTCAAGTTTTTTAATAAAGAGGGCTTCTTCATCATTTGAAATATTTGATTGGTTTTTGGATGGACCCTCAGACTTCTTTGAATCTTTTATGGATTTAAATTCTGCCTCTTTTCTTGAAGGATCATTCTGCCCCATTCTCATCTAATATGCAATGAGAAACCCATGTAGTTCATCTACTATCACAATATCAAGGTCATTTCATTCTTCTAAGGTGGACACCTTTGAGTCATACTTCATTGGCAATGTCCTTAGTACCTTCTAAACTACTTCTCTTTCCTTTAACTTTCCTCCAAGGCCTCTAATAGCATTTACAACTTCATCTACTCTTAGAAGGTATTCTCAAATGTTTTCTTATTCTTTTACTTTTAGGCTATCAAAGTTCCCTCTGTATGTTTGAAGCTTGGATTCTTTGACCTTGGATTCCCCTTCATAGATAATCTTCAACTTATCAAGCTTGTTTGGCAATTTTGCACTGCATGACTTTTACAAATACAGTGTTTGTCAATCCACTCAGGATCACATTTAAGGCTTTTTCATTACCCTCATATTGGCATAGCTCCACGATGTCGTTTATTATTTTATATTCTCTTTTAGTTGCTGCCAAAACCTTCCATCCAAGATACATCTGATGAAACTTCATTCTCACACTCCAGTATGCATAATTTTCTCTTGTGAATAGTGGTGGTCTATTGGTGGCCAACCCTTCTTGTTGATCCATAGTGGTTTTTATTTAGGATCTCCCTTCCAATGGTTAAATTGTAATGAAGGAATCCACTCTGATACCAATTGTTGGAGTATCGTACAATATCGAGAGGGGGGTGAATTAGTATTGTTAACTTTTAATAATTTAAACCACTTTTAATTTATTCATTAACACATAAGATAAAACTGAACACACATAATACAAATTTATTGTGGAATCCCAATTGGGTAAACCACCAATACTTCCTATTACTTCAAAGTTGTATTTACAAATAGTTTCTTCTTGCTACTATAGACAAGGATGCTACTACACCCTATTTACCAACTACTACTAGAAGGAGGCTACGACCCCCTGGTTTTATCATCTGCTACTTGACGGATGCTACTAAACCCTATTTACCAGCTACTACTAGAAGGAGGCTACAAACCCCTAGCAAGCATGTGGCTTGCCCTAGAGCCACCCTCCCACCCTGTTATATTTTATTTTATTTCTAGATCTTATTTATGTTTCCAATCACTGGTTTACTTTGGTCTCTGTCTGCTGCTAGTGTTGCATGGATCTAGATCACAGAGACATGCTCTTTTTTCTTCATAATTTTGTTTATATATTATTTTACTTTTATTTTCAATCATTGCATATTTTCAACCTATGCTCATGCCTCTTAATCATCGTGCCTCTTCACATCTCTGATAATTAATTTATCATTATGTTCCTTACTGATTTTAATCAATTAATTTATCATTTTGTTCATTAAATATTTTTAATTATTTAATTAATTAAACTTGTGTTCATCTCACACCTCTTCGAATATCTGTGGGTTTCTTCCATCTTCAGGCCTTTAGGCTTTATTTCTTTCATGTTTGCGGGCTTCCTATCTCTTTCACCAGCGAGAATACTCCAAGCTTTCATGGGCATCCTTCATCTGGGGCATGCTGCCTGTCAAAACCCCAAAATTTTCAAAAAAATTAAAACTTTGAAAAAGGCATAAAAATCATATTAATGCAGTCGTTAAATGTTGAATTGGATATTCCTACTGATNTGAAAAACCGCTGTACCTTCGGTTTCTCGTCAACTAAATACGGCACATACCTCAACAGACTTAAAAACTTGCTGTTTAAGTCTTTCATAGTCATGGACCCAAGCTTTAACTCATAAAACTCCTTGGCCCTTTCTTCATAGTACTGTTCAGATAGGAACTTCTTCTTGAAGTACCTTTTGAATGTACTCCAGTTGACCTCTCTTTCTTTAATCCCTTTCACCCTCTTTAAATCTTGCCACCATATATCTGCCTTCCCTGAAAGGTTATATATGGCCATTCTCGCCTTCAGTTGGTTTGAATAATTATAAATATGAAAGTATTTTCTCATCCCGGATAACCAGGATTCCGCCTCTTCTCCTTTTTCCGTTTCTCCATTGAAGGTTGGGGGTTTTATTTTCTTAAATTCCCCAGAGATTTCTTCGTAAGGTCTATACTTTTTCTTTTTCTGGTACACCTCTGCTTCGCTACTATCACTGGTAGAATAATAGCTCTGTTGTTCCTTAAGATCCTCAGATGAGGAACTGCCATCAGATTTAGCTAGTTTCATCTTTTTAGAAGCTTTTTGCTGACTAGCTTCTTCAGATTCAGACCTTTTGTTTCTTCCTTCTGTCTGAAATCTTTCTATCAAAATCTGATTTAACTCCTCTTGAGTTTTCAGAATTCGTTCATTATCCTTTTTGACTGACTCCAATTCAGTCTTCAGACCTTTTATGGTCTGCATTAGTTCTGAGGAGTGAACAGTTATCTCCTCTATTTCAGATTCTCTGGGCACTTGTCTGGTTCCCGTGTTAGGAGACTCCTCCGTTGCATACACTCCTAAGTTCTCCATACCTATCTGTTAAATTCAGAAAAGAAAATAATTTTCTGCTTTTTCACAAAAACAAAATACTAATTAGTATATTATTTTACTGTATGCGGAAAGTAATTGAGCCACATTAAGGCCTAGTGTTTGAACCATGTTCTGATACCACATGTCAAAACCCCAAAATTTTCAAAAAAATTAAAACTTTGAAAAAGGCATAAAAATCATATTAATGCAGTCGTTAAATGTTGAATTGGATATTCCTACTGATATTGTAAGAGCATGACCCCTTTTATTTCTATCTTTTTAAAGAATATTTTCTTTTCAGTTACTGAATGTTTTTCTATTTGTGACATAAGGTGAATTTGTCGTGAAAAGATGGGGCTTACTTAGCGTTACGCTAATGCATAAAGTTACTTCTGTTCTTACAGCTGACAGGTAAAGTTCGAGTTACTACTAACAATTTAAAGTATTACTCCTCAAATTTTTATTCCAATTCAATCAGTAAAATTTAACTCATACTAGCCAATTTTATCCTGCCTTTGGAGGTAAAGCTTT
>LPNX011124202.1:302629-337553 GCA_001517045.1 Pseudotsuga menziesii
TTTGGAGGCATTGGCTTGGATTATTGGATGGAAGATTGCAACATTAAGGCTAGGTTGTGATGTTCCTTCTCATTGTAATTTTATATATCTCCTTGATTACATTAATACAAATCTCTTTCCATAAATGTTATTGCGTTGATAATGTTTGGAGCTTTCTTCCTTAACTGTTAGCTTAGATCAATTATATGTTTGGATACGCATATGTTGTTTGCTGGTTTCCACTTGCTTGATAGGGTTTTGCAGCTAGAGATCTAAAGGCTCTGGAGCTTGGATCAACAATCAGAGAAGAGGATCTGCATATTTCAGGTAGGTGATCTATCCATTGCTTTGCATCCCTAATTGATCTAGCCTAAGTAGATTGTATTTGTATTTGATTTGTTATAGATCCACTTGGACTAGGGAGATCTAGCTTAATTCTGATTTAGTAGATTTATCCGATAACAAATTTCTTCAGGAGGTCGTTAAATCCTCAAATCATAAACATAGATATAAGGAATGGAGATCCACCAATACAACCCCTTGTAATATAAAACAATAACAATAATGTGGGTTATATACCTCCAGATGAAGAGGATTTTGAACCTCCTAAAGAAATGGTGTGTATGGAATATCATAGGAACATGATTCACCTCACAGAAGAAGATTATGAGAGATATTTATAGGAAGAAGTCTATCAAAATGATCAATAAGTGCATATAAGATACGATTTGAGGCCAATTAATAATGCTTCAGATCAGAAACCTATTCCCTACCCTAGAAAGGCCTCTATTAATCCAAAGAACATTTGACAAAGCCAATGATAATCCAATTCCTGCAATAAAGTCTACTCCCCCTCAAAATAAACTTGCAAATCCAGTCAACCCAAAGAAAACTGAAATTCCACAGTCAAATAGGGCATATATTGAAATAAAAGAGAAATACAAATCCTAAAATCCTTTTGATTTAGATCATGAGTGATATACAATAAAGATCCATATTCCTATATCTAAATTGGCCAAAATTCTTGTATATTAGAAGAAAATAGAGAAGATACTAAACTTGGTTGGAGCAAGGGTGCAACCTAATCCTCTAAATTTAGCAGATGAAAACTATGCTATCACTGTACGTCAATTAGTTGAAGAAGATAAAGATGATGACATTTGTATATTCTACATAACTTCAAATATGAAAGGAAAATTATTACACAACTGTATGATAGACTTTGGATCTTGACATAATATGATTCCTAAAATCATCACGGAGGAGTTAGATTTGGAAATCACTAAACCTGATCATGATGTTTACAATTTTTGACTTCAAGAAAGTAAAATGTATGGGGTTGATAAAGGATTTAGTAGTTACTTTGGCTCATCTTCCTACCAAGAGTTTTGCGATGGATGTGATAGTGGTAGATGTATTAACAAGATTTGGGATGTTACTATCCCGAAAATGGGCCAAAAAGGTATAAGGAGTACCATCCATATGGACATGAAGTATGCAACTATCCCATTTTTTTGCAGGTGAGTCTATAAGATTGTATAGAGAATCCATGTTTTCATATGCAATTAGTGATCAGAGAAGCCCCATAAAATACCTTGTGTATGCCATGGAGTGTCGCATTCTAGCATGGATGAAGAATATGAAGATCCCTCATACAAATATTTTTCTATATCAGACCTTACACCTTCTTCATAGTTGTGGGAGGTGTATTTTGATGGATCTTCATCCAAAGGAGAAGTGGGACCAAGTGTAATTTTGTTCTCCCCAAATAAAGAAGAAATTGCCTTGTCTTTCAAATTAAATTTTGAGACTACAAATAATGTTGTTGACTATAAATCCTTGATTTTGGGATTAGAAGCTACTAAGAAAATGGGAGTCACTGAAATATTTGTTTATGAAGATTCATAATTAGTGGTCCATGTAATTTTTTCACAAGTTTGAGCCTCCGGTTTAATAGTTGAAAATATCTCAGTTTAATGGCCAACCCAGAAAAATAAAGGTGGGAAATAATCATAAATTTTGAGACTTAAAAAACACTATTATAACGTAATTTTTCATGGTAGAAAATGAAATAAATGTGCATTCATTCAACACACACTACTCAAAAGTTTTTGGCCAATGGCCCTGGAAAAACCAAAAAGGGGAAAACCAGTCAAAGAGAGAGAGAGATTTATTATTTCTTATAGGAAAATTTTAGATAGTCATTTTCGGTCAAAATAAAACTTATCTCAACTAGAGAAAATAACCCAGCAGGCTGCCTCGTTTTCTGTGCATGAGATTTCTCGATTTCTATGACTTTTCTACTGGAAAATGTGCCAGAAATAACATCAAAAATATGCCCTTGATTTCTATGTCATAATAATTAAATTATACCCTCGACTTTTGTGCCAAAGCAACCTAAAAAACCGTGATGTATGAACTATATTAAATGCTGCCATACATTCTCGAAATTTGTGCTAGATATTCCTTCCTGCTTCCTTGGGAAATGTGCATGTCTTTCTCCCCAAAATTAATTCCTGAATCCACCTCGAAACTCATGCCCACTCTCACGTTGTATGGTCTGCAAGCTTTCCTTGAAATCCATTCCTGAAAGGTGCCTCGAAATTCGTGCCTTCAACAAACTGTTCAGTAAATGGGTTCCTCGATATTTGCCTCTCTCTCTCTCTTCAGCTCTCTCTTCTTCTCATCTCAAGAATGAATGTGATTTTTCCTTTCCCTTGCTTTTTGATTAAACCCTAGGTAGGTGAAGAGCCATCTAATCCAATGGCTGAGATTAGATTAGGTCAAGGGATGAGAATAAATGCTCACATTTAATTTCTCATAAAAATTAATTTCACTCAGCCACTTAAATTTATCAAACTTTGACTTTAATCTCTAAAGTCACATTAAATGCTAAACTTAAGTCATTTAATGCAAGGGTCACTTTAATTTCCCCTTTTAAGTGACTAAGGCTAAAGTCACCTAGGGGAACACTTTCCTAGGTACAAAAATCAACACTCCCTCTTACCGAGGAAGGTGTTCTACACCACTCCCAACGTTTCTCTAAAGAAGAAAAACTTTCCCCTGCCCAAATATTTCGTTAGAATATCTGCAACCTACTCATTAGTGGAAAATTACTGTAAAGTCACTGGTCCTCCCTAAACATAATCTCAGATGAAATGATACCTGATCTCAATATGCTTTGACTGGTCATGAAATATTGGATTCTTAGAGAGCTGTATGAAAATATGATTGTCACAGTAGATCACCATAGGCCTCATATCTTGACCAAATAAATTCACCAACAACTTGCGAAGCCACAATGCCTCGCAACTGGCCTAACTGGTTGCCATATAATCAGCCTCTATAGAACTCAAAGCAACATACTTTTGCTTCCGATTGAACCACGACACTGCTGCCGAGCCCAAACTGAAACAACATCCGGAAGTGCTCTTCCAGTCTTCCACACAACCTACCCAATCTGAATCTGTGAAGCCAATCAACCTGATCCCATCCGACCTCCTGTAGTCTAGACCAAACCCACGGTCCTTGCTAGGTATCATAACACATGTTTTGTGGCTATCCAGTGCACTCTCCTAGGCTCAACCATGAACTGACTGAGAGTGTTCACCACAAAACAAAAATATGGCCGAGAGTTGACCAGATACGTCAATGAAAAAATGAGCTGATGGTATAATGTAGGATCCAACAACTCTCCCTCAGAAGCATGAATCTTCTTCAAGTTGGTGACCATCGGTGTCGACATCGGCCTGCAATCCTCTATCCTAAATCTCCTTAGAATATCAATAGATTACTTTCTCTGTCCTAGGAAATTATGTCCATGCTCCTGCCAAACCTCCAATCCCAGAAAATAGTGCATCAACCCAATATCTGTCATCTCATACTCTGAAGCAAGATCCTTCTTGCAAGCTACATTGGGTCTCTCTCTTCCCGTGATAAATAAGTCATCAACAAATAACATAGGAATAAGTAGATCATATCCAACCATGATGAAATAGAGTTTTAGATCTGCTTCACTCTTCTGAAACCCCATCCGCTACAAGTAAGAATCGATCCAGGAGTACCAAGCTCTAGGAGCTTGTTTCAGCCCATACAAGGCTTTCTTCAGCCTGCACACATGAGAATTTCTCTCATGAATCTCAAAGCCCTGAGGCTGCTCAACATAAATCTCCTCTTGAATGGTTCCATTGAGAAATGCGGTCTTCACATCCATTTGATGGATATTCCAACCCATTTCAGCAACAATGGAAATCAAAGCCTGGATTGAAGTATACCGAGCAACTGGCGCAAAGGTATCATCATAATCCACTCCCTCAATCTGTGAAAACCCCCACGCTACAAACCTAGCCTTGTACTTCTCCACACTCCCATCCGTAGCATGCTTTAGCTTATAAATCCACCAAGAAGTGACCACTGACTTCCCCTCAGGTCTCAGAACTATCTCCCATACATCGTTCTTCATGATGGAATGGTACTCATCCATCATGGCATCTCGCCAAACATGATGCTGGGAGGCCTCCTCAAAAGTAGAAGGCTCTGAATCACATAAACTAGCCACTAATGCCTTGCCCAATCTATCTGGCATATGAATAGACCTCACTGGATCTCTGGGTGTCCCAAAATCCCGAGATTCCTTGAAGGTATCTCGAAGCCACTTAGGCTTCTTCTTCCCTGAAGCTTCCTCCCACACTGGCCTATACTCATCTGAAGAACTACCAGAGCTAGAAGCCCAAGTAACATGTGAACCAACAGTTGGTGTACCGACAACTAGTGAACTCTGTGATCCTGATCCTCTATACAGTGAACCTATAATTTGAGATCCAAAACCTGTCCTTGAAGACCCTACTGGATGAACCGGTGAACCTGGTGAACTTGTACCTGCACTGTGTGGTCCTGTAACTCTGGAAACTGGTTAACCTGTCTGCTGCACTGATGGTACCTGTGAAACTTCCTGAGGTGCAGGAACCTGCTGCTCTCCCCGCTTCAACTCTCTAGACTTCCTGAAGGCCCGCTCCTCAAAATTCACATCCCTCCTCACAAAAAATTTCCTATGAGAAGGAAGGTAAACATAGAAATACTTCAAATTCTCATCATAGCCCATAAATATTCCCTTCTTTGCGGTGGGCTCCAACTTTGTATTCTTCTCAGAAGGGACATGAGATTAAGTCAAACTACCAAATATGTGAAAATGGATGACCTTAGGCTTTTCCTGTGAAACAATCCTCAAGTGTCATGTTCCCCATGACATGATGGGGACTCCTGTTCTGAATATATACAGCTGTGCTGCATGCTTTAGCCCAAAGAAAGAAAGGAAGTGACTGGTCATGTAACATAGCTCTGACTGCTCCAAAAATAGACTTGTTCTTCCTCTACGCTACTCCATTCTGCTCTGGAGTATATGGAACTGTCAACTGCCTCGTGATACCCTCCTATCTGCAATATCCATCAAACTCCTTGGAGGTATACTCACCACCGTTATCTGATATGAGAACTTGGATCTTCCTCTCTGTCTGGTTCTCCACAAGAGCTTTGAACTCTTGGAACCTCTACAAAACCTCCTCATATTTCTTTCTCTTCAGGAAGTAGATCCAGGTCTTCCTGGAATGATAATTAATGAATGTCACATAGTACTCATGTCCTCTCAAGGAAACATATGGCATCGGTCCACACAAATATGAATGTATCAAGTTAAGAATCCTTACTGACCTATTATCACTGCTAGGAAAAGCAGTCTTGGTGTACTTTCCCAAAGAACACCCCTGCACACATCACTATGCTCTGTGTTGAACTCTGGTAAACCTAACCATATGTCTCACAAACCCCAAAGCTGGATGATGCAAGTGAGCCATCCTCCTATTCCAAAGCTCGCAAATCTCACTGCTGCTGCTGTGGGCCAAGGCATGCTGAGGCTGAAACAAGAGCCTATACATTTTCCCGCATCTAACCCCAATGGAAAATTAAGCAGATGGTCCTGCAGTCTTGGGAAACACACACACACATGTCCATTTAGGAAGGACACCCCAAGACCCCGATCATCGATCATGGAAACTGAAACTAGGTTCTTCTTCAGCCTAGGTACATACAATACATCTCTCAACACCATGGGACTCATGGACTCCCTATGAAAGGTAATGGTCCCACACCCAAATATTCTGACTCCTGAGTCATATCCCAACACCACCTCCATATCAGTCTCTGTCTGTGAAAGCTCGGAGAGCATCTCACGAGCACATGTCATGTGGCTCAAAGATTCGGTATCAATATACCAAGTGCTGGAAATAGTTGGACTGTAGGAATGGTTTGTCAACAAGGAAAAATCCCTCTCTCTATCAACATCCACATTGGTGATAATAGATTCTCTCTCTATCTCAACATGCCAAGTGCACAGAGAAAACTCTCTCTGAAATGTAGCTGCAAAGTCATCGACCTCCACTGAAGTTGTTGTCTGCTGCAGGTTCTTCTTCTTCTTGTTCAGACACTGCCCAACATAGTGTCCCATCTTATGACAAGCAAAGCACTTAATAGTGCTCATATCCTTCTTCTTCCCATCCTGCTATTTGGCCCCACCCTTCTTGGGACCCTTCTTGTTCTTCTTCTTCGCCTTTGCCTTCAAAGCCACATCCTCCTCCTCCTTCTTACTAGTAGAAACAATGCCATCCATAAGACCCCTTCGAGTCTCCTCCTCGACAAAATCATCACATAATGTTTCCCAGGTGGGAATGTTCTCCCTAGACACCAAATCCCGCACAAACATAGACCAGCACTTTGACACCCCGTTCATCGCTGTCCGCACTAATTCAACACTAGGAACCACCTCCCCAATAGCTGCAAGCTCATCTCTCACCTGAGAGATCCTCATAAGGTAAGTCAACACAACCTCACCCTTGACCATCCTGATACTCTTCAGCTTCTCCCTCAAAACCATCTTTCGGTTCTCATTAGAAATCTGAAACAGTCCAGTCAAAGCATCCCACATTTTATATGCTTTGTCTTTACTCAACATATGAGGAATGACATGGTATTTAACTTCATCAAGAATTATTCTCCTTGCCTTAATGTCCTTCTTATTGAAGGATTCCAGTGCAACTGGATCTGTGGTATCATTGGGAATGACACTGGGGTGAGTAGTAGTATGATTGACTACCTCATCCCATAGCTCATTCTCCTCCAATATCAGCAAAATCTGGGCCTTCCATCGAACAAATTTACCTGCCCCATCAATCCTATCCTCCATTCTCAGTCCGTTTGAAGTCATTTTTCACAAAGAACAAGTTTCAACAAAATGTTGCTATTGTCAAAAGAACTTTTCTAAATTCTGGAAATTACTTTTCTATCTACAAAAATTATTTTTCTTTCCAACCTCGCTTTGATACCATGCAATTTTTTCACAATTTTTAGCCTCCGGTTTAGTAGTTGAAAATATCTCAGTTTAATGGCCAACCTAGAAAAATAAAAGGCCGGAAATAATCATAAATTTTTAGACTTAAAAAACACTGTTGTAATGTAATTTTTCATGGGAGAAAATGAAATAAATGCAGATTCATTCAACACATAGTACTCATAAATTTTTGGCCAATGGCCCTGGAAAAACCCACAAGTGGAAAACCAGTCAGAGAGAAAGAGATTTATTATTTCTTCTAGGAAAATTTCAGACAGTCATTTTCAGTCAAAATACAACTTATCTCAACCAGAGAAAATAACCCAACAGGATGCCTTGTTTTTTGTGCATGAGTTGTCTCGATTTTTGTGCCTTTCTTCTTGAAAAATGTGTCAAAAATAAGAACAAAACTCTGCCCTCGATTTATGTGCCAGATCATCCTAAAAAACCATGATGTACGGACTGTATTAAATGCTGTCGTATAGTCTCGAAATCCATGCCAAAAATGTCTTCCTATTGCCTCGAGAAATGTTCCTATATTTCTCCTTGAAATCTGTGCCTACATCCACCTCAAAACTCGTTCCCACTCTCACGTTGTATGCTCTGCAATCTCTCCTCGAAATCCATGCCTGAAAGGTTCCTCGAAATTCGTTCCTTCAGCAAACTGTTCAGTAAATGGGTGCCTCGATATTCATGCCTCTCTCTTCAACTCTCTCTTCTTCTCATCTCAAGAATGAATGTGATTTTTCCTTTCCCTTGCTTTTTGATTAAACCCTAGGTAGGTGAAGAGCCATCTAACCCAATGGTTGAGATTAGATTAGATCTAGGGATGAGAATAAATGCTCACATTTAATTTCTCATAAAAATTAATTTTACTCACCCACTTAAATTTATCAAACTTTGACTTTAATCTCTAAAGTCACATTAAATGCTAAACTTAAGTCATTTAATGCAAGGGTCACTTTAATTTCCCCTTTTAAGTGACTAAGGATAAAGTCACCTAGGGGAACACTTTCCTAGGTACAAAAATCAACAGTCCAGCAAATCAGAAGTGTTTACCAAACTAAGCATCCCAGGATGAGAGCATACATAAATCACGTATGGTATTTAGTAGAAAACTTCTTTAGTGCTTTCAATATCATTGCTTTCAGAATAGAATGAAACCAAAGAGAAGACTCGCTGGATGTAGATGCTAGTACATTCAAAGCTCCATTTGGCCCCAGACATAAGCATGAAGTTGAGTTGATATATAGACCTTCAATACCCGACAATTTGAAACATTGGTAAGTGTTTGAAGATGACCAACAAATAAGGAGATTTATGGAGATGATTGAAGAATTTTCAAATTCTTGCATAAATCAAGATGAAGACAAGGAGGAGGATGAGGTAATTTATGTAAAAGGGGAAGAAGGCAAAGATGATACACGTCCTGAATTCAGCATCAAAATAACAATTGATAACATTTTATGGCTCAAGAACAATTTTATTCCCAAAGGCGTAATACCATTGGAGAGAATTTTTGATAAAAATGTTATCCGAGTGAAACCTAAATTTCATCCGAATGGGGAATATGTAGAAGATGTAATTGTTGTCACAACAAAAGATCCCAAACTTATCAATCTGTCAAAACTGTTACGTACATAAGTGAAACAGAGATATTTAAAGCTTTTAAGAGAATATGTAGATGTATTTGCATGGAAGTATGAAGATATTAGGACATATGATACATCTATAATACAACATAAGATACCTTTGAAGCTTGGATTTAATCCTTTCAAGTAGAAGCTCAGATAAACAAATCCCATGTTGCTTCCCATAATTGAAAAGGAGGTAAGGAAATTACGAGATCCAAAAATAGTAGTTCCTTTGAGATGCAAATAGTGTACCCGTCAGGAAGAAGAATGAGGAAATTAGGCTATTTGTTAAATTAGAAAATCTAAATAAATGCTTCTTAAATGATAACTATCATTTACCTAAGATGGGTCATATTTTGCAAAAAGTTATAGGAGAAAATGGAATATGATGGATGGTTTTTCTGGTTACAATTAGGTTGCAATGAGCAAATATGATGGAGAAAATACAACCTTCACCACTCGATGGGTTACATTTATGTATGATAAGATGAATTCTGGTTGATGAATGCAGGATCCACCTTTCAAAGGGCCATAGATATAACATTTATGAGAGAAAGAGATAAGTTCATAGTGATATATCTTGATGACATGATTTTTTTTTCCAAAACAAATGATGAACACTTGTCACACTTGAAGCATATGTTTAATAAATGTAGGAAGTATTGGTTGTCTCTAAACCCCAATAATTCAAATTTTTCCTCGCAGAAAGGAAAATTGATGGGGAACATTATTTCCAAATATGGGGTAAGGATAGATCTAGAAAGGGTGGCAACTATTCAATTGATAAACATCCCCAGGAACAAGAAGGAGGTCCATTCTTTCATAGGAGAGATAAAATTTATAATGAGATTTGTGCCAAATCTAGCATAGCTGATAAATACCATTTACCAACATAATAAAACAAGTTAATGATGTAAAGTGGACCAAGGAGTCCAAAAAATATTTCCAGTAGATTAATAAATCCATAGGAGAATCCCATTCGTTAATTAGTCCTGATTACACCCATCCTTTCTTGACTTTCTCTTTTGCTTCAACAAATACCATAACAACTATACTTCTGCTAAAAAGTAAAGAAGGGTATGAACAACCTATATAGTTTTTTAGTCTATCCTTAAGAGATGCAAAATTAAAGTTTTTTAGTCTATCCTTAAGGCCCTAATATATTTCAAATGATATGTATTGCATTCTCATGTAATTGAATATGTCCCACACATCAGTGTTAAATATATTCTCTTCCAAACAAACAGTGAAGGAAGAAGAGGAAAATGCAATGCCAAAATACAAGAATATGATTTGGAAGTCAATCCTACAAAGCAGGTGAAAGGTCATGGGTTAACAAAGGTATTGGCTGAGTCGAATTGAGAGGCATTAGAATTGAATTTAGTGGTTGAATTAAATGAGGAAGAAATATCACGAAGCAATAATGACCCTAACATAAGGTCTATGAAGGTAAATCCGAAATTATTCATAATCCCCATGGTATAGAGATATTTTTCTTTATTCGATAATTAATATTGAATGTCCTGAATATATGAATAGATCACAAGAAAGGTCTTTGAAGCTGCAAGCAACAGAGTAATGTATTTTGGATGAATACATTTATTGGAAATATCAGTATATTGCTGAATTGTGTAACAGAAGAGGAAACAAAGGGAATAATTATATAACTCCACAAAGGAGTATGTTGTCGAACATCATGCTTGGAGAGCCAGAAATTACAAAATTTTGGGAGCACGGTACTACTGTCTGAATTTGTTCCTTCATACTAAACATATGGTAAGATCATGGGTCGAATGTCAATTATTTGTAGGGAAACAAAATTTGAATCCCTTACCTTTGAATCCCATAAAGACATCAACTCCTTTCTAAAAATGGGTCCTAGAGTTGATTGGAGAGATAAATCCTCACTCCAGTGGTCAGCATAGATGGATCCTAACAACAACTTACTCCTTCACTAAGTGGGTTGAAGCAATCCCAACTAGATAAAAAAAATGACACAATGATAATCAAATGCCTGGAGGAATATATTTTGTCAAGGTCTGGGTGTTGAATAAAAATCATTGCTGATAATTCTCAAGATTTTAGATCAGTCAAAATGATTGATTTCTACCAAAAATTAAATATGGAGCTAGGGCATTCCACCCCATACTATCCACAAGGAAATGGATGAGCTGAATCATCAAACAAAGCCCTACTTAGGGTAACAAAGAAGATGTTATTAGAAAAAAAAGGATTGGGATGTAAATTTGAGGTATGCTCTCTGGGTTGATAGAATAAGTGTCAAATGATTTATTGGAACCTCTCCTTTCCAATTTGTGTATGGAAAAGAAGCAGTTCTTCCCATCCAATTAGGACTACTTGTGCTGAAGTTTATCCAAAATGAAATAGAGGAGCATAATGACATGGCTAGGAGAATGTATAAATTAATAGAACCACAACAAGACAGGGAGCAGGTTAGCTTGAAATTACAAGAGCATCAAAATATAATGAAAAATACTTTTGATAATAAGGCCACGAAAATGTATTTTTCAGGTGTGAGACTTAGTTTTGAAATGGGATTCTAGAAGAGAACACATAAGCAAGCATGAGAACTTTGATAACCTTTGGATGGGTCCTTATATCATATTAGATGTACATAAAAACAATGCTTTCATTCTTGTAGAGCTAAATGGTTAAATTTGGAGGTTGATGTCAATGGAAGACTCCTCAAACATTTCTTCATGCACTAAAAATTCATAAAAGTATCCTAAAAGACATTGTACACAGTAGAATAAGAGTTGTTAAATTATGCTTTCCTTTTCATTGCAAGTCATTCGAGCATTTAGATATCCAATTTTACATTTCTATGTCTGTAAATACCGTCGTAAAATATAAATAATTGAAGTTGAAAATATATCATAAGATATAAATAATTGAAGTTGAAAATATATCATAAGATATGACTCCATATCCTAACAAAAGGCAATGATCTACAATTTTCAGTAGAATGTGAGACAAACCACTGCCCCTACTGGAGCCAATGTTAGTACTAAATTTGTTGTAGGTTTTTTAGCCTTCCAATATGTGTTAAAAGGTTGAAAATTTATATTTTATCCCATGAGGAGATAAATATAAAAGGATTCTCAAGGATCTAGCGCTTAAAATTAAGTGGAGGAGAAAGTACGAGACCATAGGTCGAAATCTGAGCACTAAAGAGGAATGAGTGGAACATCATTGATCTTAAATTAGATCAATAGTCAAGGGTAATAACTTGCCAAAAAGTGATACAGAGATAAAAATAAGTGCCGAAGTCATTAAAAAAAGGTGATCACTAGATCAACGACTCATGTTGATAGCATGCTGGAAAAAACTACCCATGTTATTTTTCTTAGAAAAGGTTTTGTCCTTTCTACCGTCTTGGACACATGGTGAATTGTGATTGCAAAATCCTTGCAAAGTACTTTTGAAATAATAGTAAGCTCACGGGGTGTTATCTCCCATGAAAACCACCCCGATATCTGCTCGAAACTGCTAATTAACTACACGTCCATGCTAGCCAAGCGTAACAAAGGGGAAACTAAGTAGACATTAAATTTCCACAGTGCTAGGTTATTTTGCATATTTACCATCTCCTTTGGATTTTATGCCACCTAAAGGGCAAGTAAATATTCATATGATGCACCAAATGACCGGGAAAGAAGGTACACCTCCAGCTACTCAAACACCAGGCCAATCATTTGGATAACCATCTATACAATCTAATGTGTACATGCAAGGACAAACAACTCAGACAAGAAGTAGAAAGAAGGGCACAAGTAAAAAGAGTTATAAACTAAAATGTTGTGAATTCGTTCGAAAGTCAAAGTGAAAGGGACATACTTACAAGTTTGTTGTAAATAATTTATATTCAAACATAATTTAGTTACTCTTAAGGAGCCTATAAAATGTAATTCAAATTCTTGATTAGAGGCTGGTGATTTCTTAGAGGGACCCTATTAGTTGTTGAGCAGATGAACTATTTTGTGATGTAATAATGATTGTCTGATGATTATGCTTGTAGAGTGCGACATAGATGTTTTTCCTCTGTTTTCTATTTATCTTCATTGTTATCATAATCTTCCATGTCCATGTATACTCTAATGAGATGTTAATAAAGTTTCGAGTAACAGGTTCAACTCCATATTGTGTCAGTGATACAATATATTGATGACTGTTGATATTGATTACATAGATTTCAAATATTTTTTTACCTCTAGTCTAGTTTCAAAGCTTTTACGAGATGCAACAATATTTATGGTTTTATCTTATTGTTGTTACTATGAATTTCATGTTGCTTGAAAATTCATAAATAAACTGAGGAATTCCAAACATTTTGTTTACAAACAACTGAATGCTTTGAATCAAAGCTCAGTACATTTATGCTGCCATTAGGTGTAAAGAGATTAATCTTACATACACCTCTTATTCCTATTATCGTTTCCATATGCTAAATTTCACCCTCAATATTATCCAAAGTATTGTTACACTCTGCGAAATTCCTCTACAATCATTTTACACCGTCGAAATTCGTTGATAATTCTTTACTTACAAGAATTTTTTAAGATATATCAGTTCTACATAAAATTCCATAGAGATTGAGCTCTAAAAAAAATAAAAATTGAGTTTTTTCATGCCCTAACGTACACCATCTTCAGTCTAGTACGTCTAAGGGACTTAAATGAGAAATTAAAACTATTTTAGGTTAGGGATAGCCACTCTTGTCGCCCCAAGTGACCTCCCATGGTAGGAGAAGAAAATAGATATGATGGAGGAAGATATCCTATTAAGTTGTTTCTCAAGGAAACCCTCAAGTGATAAAGGAATGAGATGATGGATAATTTTTCCCAGATCCTTTGATAATTTTTTTATGGTGGTGGAGATATATTTAACAAGTATCCATTTCAGAGGTGTGATTCCCTTCAAGGTTGTTGGCCTCTTTCTCCTTCTTGTCTCGACCCACGGTTCAACAACAACACAATAACAACAAGAGACCAAAAGACATCGGACTGAAAGAGAAAGCTTAGTTGGCAACTCCCACAAGGAAGGCACAGTCTCACTCAAGATATCTTAATGTGTCACTGCCATAACCATGTTTCCACAGTTGGCAAGGGATAATAGTCCCTTGGCGCACGACTAAGGCACTCGACAGAGATAGGAGGATGGAGTCCATTGCTATGCAATAGAGGTGCAACTGTGTGCCACAACCGATGCGCGACACAACCTTATCCTTAACCACTTAACAACTAGTGCAACCGTGCGGTGCAGATAACTCCTTATACTTGATCGACAGTGTGCGACTTATATTATAACTTAGTAGCTTAACCATGAAATCATACATACCATGCCGAGAATTCTTTAGCCATTCATTCATTCATTTACAGGTAATATTACGACATACATTCAACAATAACCATAAACTATGCAAAGTAAGCAAACATTCACATAAGCATTCAATCATTCAACAACATCTATCCATTCAACATAGGAAATTAACGTGGAAACCCATCTAGGAAAAACCACCAAGGTGCTCTTCATCTGGCATGAGAAATGGGTATAGCACCTTGCAGTCTGCTACCTGCAGAATGTTCTTAATATATGTCTATTTGACTCAATCTCTTCTTTCTCTCATGCTCTCTGGTTTATTCTTCTATATACTCCTACTAATCCGCACACAGCCTGGATCGACTCTTCTACTTTACTATCTGCGCATTGAGCTGCAGATTACTTCTACTAACAGTCTGCGCACTCAGCTGCAAATCCGCGGCTCAACAACCTTCTACTTCTTACTAGGCTCTTAATGAAGCTAACTAAATATACTTCTTGAAGCTACCTCTCCAAGCTAACAACAACCAACACTGAAGCTAACCCTTATACAGAGCAGGTTCCTCCTATTTATAGTATTTACAAGACCGCGTAGGGTCGACTGAGTACAACTCAGTTATTACAGATGCAAGTAGCTACAAAATATTTGCAATTACATTGATGACAGGCCAAATTGGTTGCAAAAGTCCTATAAGACATTAACCACAGCCATAACTAGCTGCGAAAAAGTCTTTCAGTCTTCTGTACTGGTCATAACTAGCCGTAAAACTGTCCTTTAGCCTTCTGTCGGTTCATTCTTCTACAGTCTTCCTTGAATTTTACATGATTCGCTTTAACTCTTCTACATGCCTTTTCCACTGACTTTAGATGTGCCTTTCCTCATCGCAACTTCCTCTGCTCTGTGCTCGCGCTTCTTCCTTTACCTTCTTTTCTCCATTGTGCACCTGCTTTTCCTCTTTCGCTTGCGCGACGGATTATTTCTTGTGATCTTTTCCTAGCCCAATAGGTCCCCAAAACTCACATGTGGATCGTCCCGAGCCACTAAGCAAAATGGATGACTCCTCAAAATTTTGAGACTCCACAAACTTTTGACTGCTCGCAAAACTCAAGCCTCTGGCTCATGCTGTGCGACAGGACCAACCTTGTCCTGAAATTCCTTCAAAATTTGTTGCACCTTGGAAACTTTCTCTATTGCTTCTTGCGCCTGCTTGGCCCACTGTTCCACCGGGTCGAAACTAATATGTTTCGACAATTGTGCTTCTAGTGACTGTGTGATGTGCTGAAGCTTCTGTTGTACAGGATGAATAAGCCCTGTAACTCGTGTTGCTTCTGACTGGCGCGCAGGTACTTCCTCATTCCTAGTCCGCTCTTGGTCACTGAGAGCTTGGAATTCCTGCTGGAGCTACTTGATCTCAGCCATTTTTGTCACCTTCTCCTTAAGCGACAGCTTCTTCATCTTTGCCTTTGCCGTGGTGATTTTCTCATCAATTTACTGTGCGCTTTCCTTGATCTTTTCTCCAATATCATCCTCCAGAAGTGCTTCCCACATCACTGAAATGACTTCCACTACCTCAGTGCATAGTTTTTCTCCATTTCTTATCTTCGCAACAGCCTCAGACGTTGTTTTTCTTCATTCTTCAAGCACCTCTGGAGGTGTGCTTGGTACTTGCTTTGCTTGAAGCTCTTCTACTTGCTTCATGAGTTCCACCATGATATTGGAGAGGTAACCAACCCTGGTGATTGAGTCTTCATCTTCTTGACCTGCTTCCAGTGGGAACTCCCCAACCGTGCTTTTGATGGCTTCAATGAGTGCAACTATGCTTTGTTCTCTGGCCTCAATTTCCTACTCCTTTTCTCTAAGGAGGGTCTTGCGTGCTGTCGCCTTCCTTTTCTACTTGGTCACCTAATATGACATTGCATTTTCTTTGAGGTGTACCTCGGTCGCTGTCACTTGCTGGACAACATATACTTCAACAATCACGAGTTTAGAGAAGTCATTGTTCAACGTCGCAAACCCGTGGACAACATTGTCAGACTCAGGTGTCCCCGTCTCCATTACTCGCACCTAGATTTCTATTTTTATCAGTGGCACCGGCTCTGGTGTTACTAACGGGATACTGGGATCCACGCCGTAAGTCTTAACCTCGACAGTGGATTTAACTTCATTTACGGCCTCTGTTAGCTGGTTGACAAGGTAGGTGAGCTTGTTGGTCAGTCGCAGCTGTTTCTTACCTATTCCTTTCCAGATGGACTTTGCAACCTTTGCAATGGCATCAAACAACAGTTTATGTCCTCGTCGGCTAAGTTGACCGTGTTAGCCGATTTATCTTCTTTCCTCTTCTTGTTTTGCGGCTGATGCGCCTCTTCGCGAGATTTATTCACATCCTCATCAGTAGGTGTGCCCTCAGAGTCATCATCCTTATCATCATCATCATCATCATTATCATCTTTTCTTTGTTCACTATCGTCATCGTCGGGGCATGATGACTTATTGTCTTGCTTGTCGTTGCCATCATTGCCTTACCCATCATCTTGGTCATGACCCTGACCATTCCTTTGGAAATTTCCTTGACCGTTTTGCGCATCAGTTCCTGCGTCGACGTTTCCACCTTTGTTAACCGACGGGTCTTCTTGGTTTTCTCCTTCACCCATCGACTCTGCTACTGGGCCGCGCCATTATTGAGGCCACTCCTGGATAATTGCGTCTACGTTCGTATCAGCGATCAGAAACCCTTCTTGGTGCTCTTGCTTGGACGGGTCCTTCTTCGGTTCCAGAATAGTGTTATGTGTACCGTCCTAGAAATTTATGAATGCCACGTATCTGTGCATCGCCACAGCCATTACTCTATGGGACCACCTGATAACATCGCGCAGGGCCTTTCCATGCAGAAAGAACTCGATGTTATTGTTCATCTGGCGGATCTTGTCTGCTTTATCCTCTGAGAGTTTCTGATACTTTGCGCCAAGGCAAAGCACTAGGACATCCATCGGCTGGTAGTTTGGTGGGTTGGACCATAGAATGAAAGAGATCAGGATGAGCAGCCTGGAGTAATGAAATTTGGCCCTAGGTTCCTCCTGCGCCTGCTCTACATCATCTATCAGTTTGTTTAGCAGGAACTACGACCATTTAAAGATTACTCCTATTGCGCACTGCTCTACAATTTCTATCGCGCCGGAGGTGCACTCAATAGGTCTCATCTTGCGCAACATCTTGCAAGATAAGATTCTGGATGCAAACCTTACCATGTTTTCCTCTATAGGGGAAATATGGAATCCCCTACCTGCTCGCTAAAGTTTATACTTCTGCTTCATCTTGGTGGTGTCTCTGTTTTGGTGCAAATATGGCACAGGGTCATGTCCGACCTTCGACATACATATTATAGACAAGAAGAGCTCGACGTCGACAGGGTAGGGTCGGTCGAGCCATAAACATCCTCTGTGAAAGTAGACAAGGAACTGCTTCACATACGTGGTCACCTGGGTGCTGTGCCCAAAGTGCGCCATGAGCAACAGATTCAACAATCCCGTGCTATCGACATCGCTGGCCCACTCATATGATACTAAGAGCTGGGGCTCAGTCAGTCCGTCTTGAACCGTAACCATGCAGTTCCTCCTTTCCAAGCCCACCTTCTTGCAGGTGTCACAATCTTCAAACTGCAGCTTGGCAATCTTCGACACTATGTCTATTAAGAGGGGTACACTATTGGGGATCCTGGGTGTCACTAAGGTTGTGTGTGCTTTCTTTAGGAGCCTTACCTCTTGCGAGTTGGCTCTCCTTGGACGAACATAGTGGGGAAAGTTTCCCTCTTCCCTAGCGGCGTCAACATCTCGGGGTGGTGAGTCTGGTGCATCCTCCTCCATCAGGTCCTGCTCAGGGATATCCACAACGGCCTTAGCCTTACGTTTCTTTGATAGTTGAGGATTGGATGACTGTCCAACCTCTCTCGGTGGCACGACTGGTTGCGAACCTGTAACTAGTGGATTCTGAATAGTGTTCGACACAGGGCCTGAACCAAGGGGTGGGACAGGGGCCAAACCGGTTGCAGGGACATGTTACTTTCTTGGTCGCGCCATTGATTCTACTTCTGGTTCATGTTCGGGTTACTGTACCTCAGGTGATTCGATTTCCTCTTCAATCGGACATGGCCGGGATCAGTTACGTCGGAAATATCACTGGCACTGGAAAACTCGATGACCATGAGTTTTGGCTTGTTCTTTGTTAAAGGATTTGGCTTTGTCAACTCTCGGCTCTGGTTCTCTCTTCACGGGTGCAAGTAAACTGAAGCTTGATGATGAAGCCCGTATTTATAGGTGCCTACACGTCCTGCGATCGTCATGCGATGGGAGGTCGAGGTCTTGTTGATCACGTGGGATTCTCGGCCGACACGTTCCTCATCAATTCGACTACTTGACTTCTGAGCTGTACCTATCAGGGTAGTTATGGTAGTTATGACGAGGATGGTTGATGGGACCAAAAAGAATGCCATCATTCTCCTCGTATCTCGTCGATTTGGTGACGCTTAGTTGTCATAAATGCCTCAATATTTTCCGTATATTCACACTTTAATGTCGACCAGCCTGTCATTCCTTCTTTTTCCTGTGATTTTCCTGGTTTGTCATAGACATGTGACAAAAAAGTTTCCTTGCGTTCTCTTCTCTCTCTCTTTTTTTTCCGCGTGTGGTGCAATCTTAGCCAGGAATTCCGCGGCCGTCATAGTAAGGTTTTAGGCGATTGCCATTCACCATACCCATGACGTATGTTCCATCTAGTTTCTAAATTTTTACTGCGCCCGTGTTAGTGATGTGCGTGATCGTATATGGACCTAGCTAGTGCATTTTTAACTTTCTTGGATGTTTGAAGAATTTTCTGTCATACAACAACACAAGTTCTCCGACTTTGAATAGCTTGACCTAGATATGGAAATCATTCCATGATTTCTGCCTCTTCTTCTCGACAGTCTGATGGAATCTTGCGACGAAGCTTTCCTCTTCCATCTAAACAAGTTGCGATAAGCCTTTCTCAACAACATCTCCTTCGGTCATCTCTGTCAGCACAACAATCCTTAGAATCGACACAATGTACTCCATTGGCAAAACAACTTGCTGGCCATACACTAGTCTGAATGGGGTGTGCCCTGTTAGTCGGTTGCAAGTTGTGCGGTATTGGCACAAGAGAGTTGACACTTTCTGGTCCTAGTCATCTCGGCACATGTTGCATACTTGGTTAATGCATTCTCCAAAATCTTGTTGAAGGCTTCAACTGTTCCATTCTCCTGAGGATGATAGGGTGTCGTCTTCTTATGCTGGATTTGGAACTCTGTAGTAAGCTCAGCAATCATTTTGTTAAACAATGTTTACCTTGGTTACTAAGTAGAATTTTTGGACAACCAAATCTAGTCACCACATTTTCAAATAAAACTTCGCTGCAGTCACAACAGTGCAATCTTTAACAGGCGTGGCTTCTTCCCATCTGGTTAAGTAGTATGTCACAGTGATAATGTAGCGCGCGCCAGTCCTCTTACTTGGTGGATTGATCGGTCTGACGAAATCAACAACCCACTTGTCGAGTGCTTGTAGTGTTATCTGCGGTGCAAGCAGCATCTCGTCGTGGAGCGACAATTTTCATGTTCTGCCGCAAATATCACAGCGCCTGCAGAAGCTCTTAGTATCCATATGTATGCTTGGCCACCATAGTCCTACTTGTAATATCTTGTGCACAGGTTCCTTTCCTGCATAGTGTCCTCCCGCGACACCGACATGTGCTTCACTCATTACCCAAGGTCGCTCATAGTCGAAAACACATTGACACAGTATTTCATCCGCGCCCAGTTTGTATAAGTGTCCAGAAATCAACATATAATCAAAAGCTATGAAAACCAAATGTTTCTTCCTATTAGTGGATAATCCTTTAGTCTCATAACCTGTGCTAAGGAGATGGATGATAGCGTTAAGATATGTATTCTGATCATCCATCAAGTGGATCAAAAACAATTGCGCGTTAGGTAGGTTATCCTCCAGACTGGTTGGTTCTTCACCACTTTCTATCCGTGATAGGTGGTCTAGCCCGACATTTAGTCGACTAGGTTTAACTATGACCTCAAAGTCAAACTCTTGAAATAGGAGGAGCCATCGACAGATATTCCCCCCCAACATTGGCTTGTTTACCAGGTACTTCAATGCCGAATGATCAGTGTACATTTTGAAATGTCCACCCAAAAAGTAATGTAAAAAATTCTGAAGTGCATAGACCATATCAAGACCTTCTCTCTCTGGCGTGGTGTAATTTTTCTCTGCCATTGACATTTTTCTGCTAGAAAAAGTAATGGGGTGGTCAAGCGCACCCTCTCCTGGTTGTGTTAAGAGTACTCCGAGCGCGACAGACAATGCGTCGACGTGAACATGGAATTTCTTCTTCCAGTCCGGGAATACTAGTATTGGCACAGTGGCCATCTTGTTATTTAATTTATCCAAGCTCTCCTAGCAAGGTTCCATCCACTGGAACTTTGCATCTTTCTTCAACAACTTTTGTATAGGTGCAGTTATCTCTGCATATCCTCAGATGTATTTCCTGTAGTAGCATGTATGTCCTAACATTGATCTGAGTTGTGTGACTGATGTGGGTGGCAAGTCGAGGATAATCGTAACTTTTGTTGGGTCAACCAAAATTCCATCGCGACATACAACGTGACCCAACAACACACCAAACATTGTGCAAAAAATACATTTCTTGGAATTAAGCGCGATATGATACCGACGACAACGACCCAACATTATTCGCAAACTCTCAATATGGTCTCTTACTAGACCAAACATAGTCCAATCATCAAAGTAGACCTCAAGAAATTTATGAATGAAATATTTAAAAGCAGAAACTACTATTCTAGAAAAAATAACAGGTGCAATCTTAAGTCCAAAGGGAATTACCTTATATTGGTAGCATCCCCATTCTGTGACGAAGGTCGTTTTATGGCGATCCTCCTTCACGATTTTGACTTGATGATAGCTAGAGAAGACATCAGTTAATGAATACATCTCTTGTCCTCCGATGCTTTCCAATACTTCATCTGTAAATGGTGTTGGGAATGGATCATGCAGGCATGCATCATTCAGCTTCCTTAGGTCGACACAGATCTTGACTTCACCTATGGTTTTCTTACCCTGAATCACTATAGGGCTGATACACTCTGATTCCTCAACAGGTTTAATGATTCCCGCGTCGAACATGCGATCTAATTCTATTTTTACCTTTTATTTATACATTAGATTCAACCTATAAGGTCGCTGTTTGACTGGCTTAGCATCTGGTATTAGGGGTATTTTCATCTCTCCCAGGTCGCCAACTATTCCATTCATCTCTGGGAAATTGGTAGGAAATAGGTCCTGATACTCATGCAGCAAATCTATGATCTTTGCGATCATCTCTTCATCCCAATAATCTCCTATATTGGCGAACTTCGGGTTCTCTGGTGACCAAATGTTTACTTTCTTGATTTTCAACGGCTTGAGGAACTGGTTGCTTGAAATACCATTTCCTTCAACTGTGCATGTACCCTCTGATTCTGATATGTTTATGTTAGTCGGGTCATCATCTAGGTCTCCAGTTAAATTGTAACAGGCCATCCATTGCTGGATGGTCGCGCTGCATTGGTGGGAATTTTCCTCTTCGATAGGTATTTCAGCAAATATCTTTTCCTTTATCGTTTGAAGTGCAACATCAACTGCAGGTTTCTCATCAACAAATTCAAATGTGCGCGCGAACTATTTAGATACCTCTTCCCAATCCTGAGTTCCGTGTCGCAACTCCATAGATGTATACCAACTTCAGGGTGTCATTTCCAATGTGTGAATGAAATGATGGGCCCATTCCTATCATGGGTATTCTGAAAATACAGTGCGACACTGATTTATGTGCTCGACAGGGTTTGACAGTCCTGTGTACTTGTGACTCACAATGCTAACTTCTTCACTGAATTCGGCTTCCAACAAGCTTCTGCACTGTGGACATTCTGATATGGACTGCTTGTGTGTACCCCACCATTTAGTGGGCATAGATTTTAGTACATGGTCTAACACAAACAACCGCTACAATTCTGTTATGATTCCTTCAAACTCATGTAGGAAGGTCGCAATATTAGGTAAACCCTCATAGGTGGGAAACTCTCTTAACTCATTCTCCACCTGTCGCACATAACTCGTAATTCTGGTGCACCTCCTCATAGAGACCTCATGCAAGTAGTTTTTCCAAATCTCCAAGGCCTCCCCTGAGTCTTATGTGTAGGAACTAGCACTCTTCCAGCTCAGGTTTCCATCTGTTGTTAGATTGATATAATATTCTTGTAGGGTGGTGACATTGTAGATCTGGTTAAGATAATCACCTTGTTCCTCATTATAGACAGGCTCGACGTATCTTTGTCCTTCTAATGGATCAATGGGCGACACTACCCTCATCTCATTATCCTTGAATGAGAGTATCATTTTCTTGAAATTGATAATGGTATTATTATCTATGGCCCAATCTATCCCCAAAAACGTGGGATATGAGTTCATGTCATCGAGAATTTTAATGAATTCAAAGTCCACAAATGTGCGCAACCCTTCAATTTCGACATGGACTTGACTCAACTGACCAATTGGTAGGACCTTCACCTGATTTGCAAGTCGCAACTAGACAGGAGACCAGTCTAAGCATGGCTTTCCCATGCTCTCCTAGGTTTGTCGCATCAAAATATTGACGTCCGAGCCTAGGTATAAAATGATATAATCCATGTCGTAGTCGCCTATCTGAGCAGTCATTCTAAACTCGTGACCAGTTTTAAACTTCTTTTTAATATGGTTAACTCTCCTTTCTGGTTGCAAATATTCTGGGGTTTCTTCTATCAGTGCTTGTAGTTTTGCGACAACATATTTATATTGAATTAGCGCTAAGCAACTTGACAGAAACGATTTGAGCTTACTAACCTTTTTCGGGATTTTCTTCTGGAAGAGTTGTTGGAAATGTTTAGGAATCTCCCTGACTTCACCTGACGTCGATGGTTGTTCTTGATCTACGAACTTTGGTCCCACATCCAGAAAGACTTGCTTCTGTTTTTTAACGTTGAATGGTACTTTCTTCTGCATCGCGAGTCGTACTTGGGGTTGCAGTTGTTCTTGCGGTACTTCTTGATCAGCTCTGGTTGTAAAACCTCCTCATGTTATGACAACAATGCTTGGCTCTCTTGACTCAGCAACAATCATCTGGACATTCAAGTTAGGATTTGGATTTGGGTTTGGATTCTGCACAAGGTTAGGACTTGTAATGGTCCTAGCTTTCCACTTTGCAATCAACTCAGGACATTGCTCCACATTATGGTCCCGTCCTTTACAATATGAACATGTCTTTGCAGGATCCTGGTAATGTCTGGCATAGTGACCCGATTTTCTGAAGTTATAGCATGTAACATATCCTCTTCCTCTACCAAATCTTCCTCCTCCTTGACATATGAAGTTTCCACCACCTCTTCCCTATGGGTGTGCTTGCTGCGGGGGGTACTGGTTTTGTTGGTAGTGAGACTGATAGTGATTCTGTTGTACATATGGTTGTTGTGGCGCATACTGAGGCTGATGCTAGTTTTGATACTGATTGGGTGGGAACTGCACAGGCTGATATGATGCTTGCACCAATTCAGCCTGAGGTTGCCCATCATTCTTCATCAAGTAGGTGTTGACCGTCTTTTCCTTCAAGAGATGGTATGCTCTGCAACCCTTCTCTTCATGGCCTACTGACTTACAAAATTTATAGAAGAGGATTGCTAGGGTACTTACAATATTTTGCAAGTGTAGACACTCCTCGTCACGATGTCCTCTAGTCTGGCATATGCGGCACCAGGGTAGTCCATGGGCACTCAACGGGTTTGGCACAACTGATGCGATATAGTTCATGCAAGTCGAACAATTATCCTTGGTACGTCCATCCATTCTGCATTTCGTGCACCGTAAGCCTTCTTGTGTTTCCCTTCCCTTCTTGATATACTGAAACTGTATCGTCAGATTAGCCAACTGCGACTGAATCTGCACCATTCCTGTGGCACCATCGCCGATTGGCGAAGCTTCTAGATTCATTGCCAATTCTAGCGCTTATGTCTGCGATTCAATATTTTGTTGCATCAATGGGCCTCAGATGTGTGGTAATAATGCAGCAATAAACCACTCTTTATGTTGTACATCCGACATTTGGAAACTTACTTTTTTCCATCAAGATTTTAAGCCGCTGGTTAAAGTCTCATACTGACTTTGCCAATGATTGTTTTATCTCCTTGATTTTGGTGATACAATGCGACTCATATTTTGGTTTTTTGAACACAGAAATCATCGCGAGCCATATCTCTTCAAGGGTTTTCTGTGGTGCTCCTAGAGGTACTACGTAGAACTTCATAAACCAATCTAGTGCACGACCCCTCAGAGTCGTGATCATAAGCGCTTTCCTCAGGTCCACTTTGTGAACTAGGCGAACCATCCAGACGGCTTCACAGAGGAACCAATGCTGCTCTGTATCCTCTGCTCCATTCCCATTGAATGTGGGTAACCGAATATCATGCTCGACCATTGATTTGGTGTCGGGGTTATCTGATGAATTTAGTGGAGGTGTACCCTCCTGTGTGCTATTCGTAGTACTAGCACTATCAGTATTAACAACTCTTTCAAGAGATGATGCTCTAGAACTTACCTTTAGCGATACTCCGGGTGTGATGTAGTCACGTACGGATTTTGGTGTCTCCAAAGGCTCTTCGAAATTCTTTCTCCCTTCTGAAATTAGGCTATAGTTCTCCTCTTCATCGCAAGACCCTTCATCCAGCTATGACTGAAGTTCGTGCTCACTTTCCTCGAACAGACTAGGAGCTCGTTGACCTTCCTCTGCCTTTCTTCTTTTCCCCAATTTGAATCTCCTTCCACTTCTTAGGACTCCAACTTCTACTTCAGGTTTTGTACTTCCTAGGAACATCTCAGCTAACCATATCCCATTTTCTCTGCATATCGCCTGCGACATATCCCCTCTCCTTGGATATGTGAATTAACTACTTAATTGTAGAATGCCCTTCTCATAAACGAGCATCTTTATCCATGTGCTGATAGATAACAAATAACTTCTTCAAGATCATTGGAAAAAATTACTTTCAGCATCACTATATGAGGTTATAGTATCTACTGCGAACTCGGTAATATACCCTTGCAAAATAACATCGACCCAAAAATCGACATCTCTAGAGATGGGGTTACTTACACTGGTTATCTCATGAACCAACTAATAGCTCCACTCAATTCCTTCTCCTCTGGAAATTTGTCTGACTAGTCGCCAGTATTGACAACCACTCGTGTAGTACAATAGGAAACTCTATAAACAATATCTCGTGAATATCAGTGTATATGTATTGGTCTACCCAGTTTTCTGCGCTCAACCGCGATCCTGCGCTCTCTTCTTACACAAATGATAGCATCTTAGAATCCAACCAGTCCTCTATTTCATTCTTTGTTGGATGCCACAACATTTCCCTTGGCTCAAATGATTATGGTCCCGACAACGGAACCATTTGTTGGCCTCTTTCTCCTTCTTGTCTCGACCCACAGTTCAACAACAATACAATACCAACAAGACACCAAAATACATCGTCCCGATAGAGAAAGCTGAGTCGGCAATGCCCGCAAGGCAGGCGTAGTCTCACCTGAGATATCTTAATGTGTAACTTCCAGAACCATGTTTCCACATTTAGTGAGGGATTGTAGTCCCTTGGCACGCGGCTAAGGCGCTCGACAGAGATAGGAAGATGGAGTCTATTGCTGCGCGACAGAGGTGTAATTGTGTGCCACAACCAACACGTGACACAACCTTATCCTTAACTAGTTAACAATTGGCACAACCATGCGGCGCAGCTGACTCCTAATACTTGAACGATAGTGTGTGACTTATATTATAACTTAGCAGCTTAACCATGAAATCATACATATCATGTTGACAACGCTTTAGCCATTCATTCATTCAGTTACTGGTAATATTGTGACATACATTCAACAATAACCATAAAATATGCAAAGTAAGAAAACATTCACATAATCATTCAATCATTCAACAACATCCATCCATTCGACATAGGAAATTAATGTGGAAACCCATCTGGGAAAAACCACCAAGGTTCTCTTCATCTGGCACGAGAAATGGGTATAGCACCTTGCAGTCTACGACCTACAGACTGTTATTAAGATATGTCTATTTGACTCAATCTATTCTTTCTCTCATGCTCTTTGGTTTATTATTCTATGTACTCCTATTGATCCGTACACATCGTGGATCGACTCTTCTTCTTTACTATCTACATGCTCAGCTGCAGATTACTTCTACTAACAGTTTGCGCACTCAACTGCAGATCTGTGACTCAACAACCTTCTACTTCTTACTAGACTCTTAATGAAGCGAATTGAATCTACTTCTTGAAGCTACCTCTCCAAGCTAACAACAACCAACACTGAAGCTAACCCTTATACAGAGCAGGTTCCTCCTATTTATAGTATTTACAATACCGCGCAGGGTCGACTGAGTACAACTCAGTTATTACAAATGCAAGCAGCTACAAAATATCCGCAATTACATTGATGATAGGCCAAACTGGTCGCAAAATTTCCGTAAGACATTAACCACAACCATAACTAGCCACAGAAATGTCTTTCAGTCTTCTGTACTGGTCATAACTAGTCGTAAAACTGTCCTTTATCCTTCTAGCGGTTTGTCCTTTTGCAGTATTCCTTGACTTTTACCTGTTCCACTTTAACTTTTCTACCTACCTCTTCCACCGACTCTGGATGTGCCTTTCCTCGTCGCACCGATCCTCATTGCAGCTTCCTCTACTCTGCGCTCGCACTTCTTTCTTTACTTGGTTTTCTTCGTCGCGCGCCCGGTTTTCCTCTTGCACTTGCGCAACAGATTCTTCCTTGTGCTCTTTTCCTAGCCCAACAAAGGTACAAGTTAAGTTTTACATTCCCTTATTTGAATGCAATATAGATATAGATGGTTTCGATAAATGGTTAAATATGTTAGAGGGTTACTACTATGTTAAAAAATATTTTGATAGTGAAAATATTACCTTTGCACTCAATAAGTCCCTATGTAAAATATTAGTGGGATGGTTACAATGATAGGCATGCCAGAGACAAGTATGAAATGTACAAGGAAAAACACACTTGGGTGGCTTTTTGCAATGTCATTAAGGAGGAACTATACCTTGTTGGAAACTATGATTACTAGTACATAAGATGAACAACTTTGCTCTAGTAGAGAGAGTAGATGGTGCTAGATTTAACCAATATATTCCATACCTTACACTCAAAGCTAGGAATTCGATACTTCAAATGGAAATTGGTCCTAAAGTACCACATTGGATTTTATGGATATCTCGTCACTAGGAGTTACTTATTGGTACACTGTCTAGACCGAGCAAAAGTTTATGCAAAAAAATAAGTAGGAGTTTGGGTTTCCAAATCAATTGCAAAAGCTTGTTAAAGGTGGCCCTAACTCACAAAACAAATGAAAAATCAAGGATGGAGAAAATAATAACAACCAGGCCAAGCCACAGGTAAATAAGGATTACACGAAATCAAAGAAGGACACCAGAAAGTGGCGTGAGTTCCATAAAATCCCCTACCACAACATTGATGGATGTTGCTCAAAATAATCATTATTGAATGAGATGAAATCCTCATAGTTGAAATATGACTTGGACTATGATTTAGATAAAGATAACGAAAATAATATCATTAACCTAAAACCTACTGCCACCATTGCAATTGAAAATATACAACTAGAAGAGTAGAAGGAGTGAGAGGAATGGGAGCACCTCTTCCATTCACAATTGTGAGTGAAAGCAAATCCACTACATTTCATTGTTTACAGTGGTAGCCAGAAGAACCTGATCTCTGTTGAGGTCATCAAGAGTTTCAAGGTACCAACAACACCACACCCCCAACCATACACCATTGGTTGGTTGAGATATGGTCAAGACATCTACATCAATCAACAATGTCTCCTATATTGCAACATCAAGCCCTTCAAAGATGAAGTACTATGTGGTTTTTCCCTACTTGATGTTTGTGACATTATTTTAGGACAATCCTATATGTGGAAATTCCATGTTCTTGATAAGTCCATGCCTCATAGTGTCATTGTTACTTTGTAAGGCCAACTTTATAAGATACCCACTGTAGTCCCAACTACTAAAGTTTCTTTGATCTCCGCAAAACAATTTGGGGGGGTCATCTCTTAGACTGGAAAATTTTTCCTCTTCGTGGTTCAGTAAAAAAGGTGGATGGAAGGTCATTACAACCTCCATAACCTCAACAAAAGGTCTCTATAAACAACAGAAGCATGTGGACATAGCCATAACCCTATAACAACAACCGCTGACCCCGTTGGTTTAGTCGATGAAGTAGAAGTAGATCTAGTTGGCTCAACAAATTATACTCTTTTCTTTCTTATAACCTTCAATATTATGGAAGGTATCTCCAAGGTTTTTTCTATTGTGAAAATGTCCTTTTAGTAGGGTGATTTCCAAGGATGGTAATACTACTTGAACATTTAATTGATTTGATACCCAATTCTCCTTTACTTAATGGACCAATATATATGCTCTCTTTTGGAGAATGAGGAAATAAAGCATCAAATTCAAGATCTCATCCAAAAAGGCCACATTCGTTTGATCTTGTCACCTTATGGAAGAGTAATTATGTTGGTGTAGAAGAAGGATTATACATGGTGTCTTTGTATGCTTATAAATCCCGATTACATATCCCTAAAAAAAATCATTGTAAAGAATTGATACCCAATATCCTTGATTGATAATTTTCTTGATCAACTTTAGGGTGCTTGTCATGTCCCCATTAATTGATACAATCAACAAAGGGGGAGATTTACAAATTTTGGGATTCTAAATTTTACCCCATGGCCATAATATGAATTCATTAACAAAGAAATACATGTGTAGATGCATAAATGGAAAACATTGTGAAATAAACTCTATCCACACACACATCGAGCATATACAAGCATATGCATTACATGCATAAAATAAAATCATTGCACATTCAAATACAAAGAGAACACTTATATTTAAACCAAGAATGTCCAAGCAACTAGATATGTAAGAGAAATTTTCCACCCAACCATAGGAACTTTGTCCAACATATACTCTTTTTTGCTGAGAGTCCACCCCCAAGCTAGGAAATGAGGTTGCTAGTGCAAAGGGAACACCTACATGCTTCTCTCTCTCAGGCTAGATCCCATTCTACTCTCAATGCTTGGCCAAATTCTAATCCACAACTCTTCATGGATATCACTCAACCATCATAGCCATGACACTACTTCCAACTGCCCTAAACAACACAAGGAAGGCATTTCCCTTCATTTATTCATAGTTCCCTTGGGAAACCCAACCCTTACAATGATTACCATTGTGTGTAGTAAGATTCCAACCTATTGTATGTTATTGGAGAACCTCCTATAGTATTAATTTATGGATTTTCAAGTATGCAAAAGTAGAAAAACTCAATGGGTAATGGTTCCTATCTTTCCCAATGTTTATGATCACCTACAACAATCTCGCTTTCCCTCAAATCTACAACTCTATTTCCAAATTCATAATTTTGGTTACATAGTATGGTAAGAGTAATGTCAATGGTATGGACAACAAAAACAAGAAGTATTTTTGTTGTAAAAATATGTTGTCCCCAAAATATGCTTAATGAAAAATGGATGATAGACTCCAAAAAATGAGAGAATTGTGGAAAATAAATCTAACATAACTTATGAAGATAGAAGAGATGAATATTACAATAAGCATTGAAGTATATTCATCCCATGCTTCCATAACTACATGATATACTTTCCTAGCCAGCCTCGCACATGCATTCAATGATTGGATTTATCAGTCAAAATGAAGTAATTGGATCATTTAAAGGAAATGGTAGAAATTGGATGAGTTCTAAGGTTGACACTTGGAAAAAGAGGATTTAATCTCCCTAATCCCCCTTTCCTCTTCCCATCTAATGGAATCATATCCCCTCTAGTGCTCTTTACACAACCATCTTAGACTATTTTATTATTTTCCAACACAATATTTACATAGCCTTCAAATTGGCACGATTAGCCAACCACATGATCCATAAATAAATATTTACATTATACATGCCTAACCATTCACTAGTAAGTCCTTTCCCTTGAGCTCTACACTATGAATCCATACTAGCATACATACATCATTTACATGATTTGATTTAATATATTCCAAGTCAAAACCGAGGTATTACAATCCCTCCCCCCTTGGAATAACACCGTCCTCGGTGTTTGCTCAAAATTAGAAAAAAAGTAAAATGCTTCCGAATTAGAGGAATTTTGGGGTCTAAAATGGGCCTCCTAAGGAAAATAATAAAATAATAGTTAAAATAATAAAATAATATTGATTAATTTTGGAGGAAGAAAGAAAAAAACTACTTTTTTGTGTTCGTATTTTTGACATATCTCCCTGTGTTTTTACTCAAATTTCGATCGGGAGAGCTCGTTGGATGCGGAATTTGATTCCACATCCAACGAGTACCCACACTGCATACTTTTGACGGACCCCGCTTACCCAAAAACAAGAAATACCTGAAAAAATGTGATGATGACATCATCATCACATTTTTTTTCAGGTATTTCTTGTTTTTGGTGTAGCCGGGTCCATCAAAAGTATGCAGTGTGGGTATTCGTTGGATTCAGAATCAAATTCTGCATCCAACGAGCTCTCCTGATCGAAATTTGAGTAAAAACACAATGAGATATGCCGAAAATACTAACAAAAAAAGTAGTTTTTTTTAATGACAAATATGCCAATTCAACCATTATGGTTGACTTATTTTATTGAAATTCTATTGGTTCTTGAATTCCAACTCACAAAAACTTATTTTGGCACGTTTTCTTATAAGGCCCATTTTAGACCCCAAATTTCCTCTAATGTCTCATGGCATATTTCAGCTCCCATGTAGCCTCATTGGAACTAAAGTGCTTCTATTGCACCTTTACCTGCTTGATGTCTCAGTTATACAGAGCAATGTTACCTTCTTCTCGAGCATGCACTGTAGTTTAGTTTGGAACTCTCCCCCGAGTTCTACTTAGATCACATCACAATCAATCACATGGTTATGAGCATGTACATATTACTTAAGAAAAGAAGCATGAAAAACATTATGAGCTCTATGATTAGAAGAGTAACCAATTAGAGGAGTATAAACTCAATAATCATGGTTCAATTTCCTAGAAAAATATTAAGACTCAACTTGTTGACAAGATTTGAGGCAAGCGCTTTGTTCAAGGGTAATATGATTGACTTGCAACCACCAACCATAACGAAGATCTAACATCTTTTACCCCCTTTTTTTGTAAATATTTAATTTTGGTGTCTTTTTCATACTATAACGATTGAAAAAGAATGAAATGTTGTTAAATTACATTGAGATGAATGTCACATATCATGCAACTATATTCCAAGCGCATGGAACATACCTATACAAAATAGAAGAAAGGGATGTGTATGGTGTGGACACTCATTTGGTGTGTCTCTTCTAGTAAAGGTTTCAAGCCATGGCTACAATAAATGAAACGACTAGAGGCTAGGAAGAATGCATAAGTGCTAAGACACAAATGATGAACTGCAATGTGCATTGAACTCAAAATCTCACTCAAAATCTCAAGTAGTGGTATGTGATGGATCAACACAAGTGAACCAAATATTTTTGGATCCCCATATAAGGAATGGCTAGAAAAATACTGAAAAGAATTCATGTGGCTTCAACATAAAGTCATGGTGGGGCTAAACATGATTCCTGAGCCTAATACAAAACTTCAACATAGGCACCAAATTAATAAACATGGTTCTTATCTAATATACCCATGTTTGGGAGTGGTTTCCATGTGCCCTAAGAAGCTCAGTGCAAATGACCATACAGTTGTCATTTATGTGGGGCACATGGGATCTCATATTTGGTCTAAAAGACACTTAACTTTTAATTATTTTCATGTTTTCTTGCCGATAAGGCAAATATTTAGAGGGAAAGAGAGCATGAAGCCTCGGATAGGGAAGATCTTGACCATGATGTCACCATATATACTCTTCACGCTTACTATATACTCTTCATGCTTATGGCCTTCTTAAAATTTTACATACATGTAGGCAAAGAAACTCTTACAATTTCATGTGGGGTATTGGAACTCGATAAAAATGCCTTTGTGATTTATGGTGAAGTTTTTGATCTCACCGTCGATCATATATACTTCCTAATGGGTTTATCTCTATGAGGAGTGTCGATTAATTTTAATGCGACAGGGTGAGGTGAAGGTATATTAACTGTGCAAGAGTACATAAACACCTATTAATTTGTAGGTACCCAAAATTTGGGCTCCCAAATTCCAATCAACAACAATGAACGATTTTCCTTTGAAGGCAATTATTTCAACCATATTTTCAGTGGCAGATTCATCCATACTCCAGCCAATTGGATGGTGGAGTATTTAAGTTCAACCATGTTTGATTGGTTGATTGGTGCACTGGTCTTCTAGTAAACATGAAGGCTTAATTAATAAATTGCAAGACAGGGAAAAAAAGAACTTTAATTATGGGAGTATATTAGTCTTGTTCTTTTTAGAGAGACTCCCAAGGATGTGCCCTTTCATACGTTTCCCTCGTATTGAGCCTCATCATCCTAGGATGATCCACTGGATGAATATGATGTACAAGTTGGGAGGTGGATTAAGTTGGTATGGATTACCATGGAGATCCTGAGTTGGGGTTTCCTTCCGACACATAGTGGGGGCACATTATTAAAAAATGTTTTTGTTTTTATATTTTTATCAGTCAAGTGAGAGTATTCCGAATAAAATGAATATAACACATTTGCTCTGGGATTATGTTTTATTTTGTTGGTGATTTGTTCTGGAATTTTCACTAAATAATCTTATTTTAAAATAGACGAGGGGAAGGCAAATACTTCCTATACAATCTGGAGTACCGTGTACAAAAGGGAAAGATGATGGGATTCTCCATGTGATTTTAAAGAAACACAGGATTTTGGATCTTTTGACCATGAAGATGTGTGCCATAATAGTATATCCTTGGAATGAAAGGGGTGGATGAAGATGAATGTCAGCAATCGGTTAATAAAACATCGGGAAATATTTCTATTGGTGATCATCCTGACATCACACATTACAGTTCTGATAAAAAATGGGATAACCAAAATATGAATGCTGAAGCAATGGCATTAGTTACAACTAAAGTAATACCAAGATGCACAGTTTTTTTCTCTGTTGTTTCTATTGTTAAAAGCATATTCATATTTACAAGGCTGTTTCCATTTTGCAGGTGGTAAGGCCATGTGGAAAAATCAATGCATGCATGGTTGTTGGGAAAGATACACTCTATCTATATGGTGGAATGATGGAAATTGATGATCGAGAAGTAACCTTGGATTATCTTTACTCTCTTGATTTCAACAAACTTGATGAATGGGAATGGAAATGCATCATAGAAGCAAGTAGAACAAGGATAATGGTTTGTATGTGTGGTCTGGCTATCATCTTTACTAGATTGTCAATGTTTTGATGATTATATTGATTTATTGATATGTAACATCTCCTTTTTACGAGTTTTGATGAACTTCAAAGTTAAAACTTCAAGGTCCTTGGAAAATGAATAATTACATGTGAAAGCATCATATGCAGTGTAATTTTTGTTTCTATCTTCTGAAATGGTGAATGTTATTTGTTCTTCTTTTGTAACAGGCTTCGAAAACAGAGTGGGTAGAAGCTAGTGATGATGAAGGTGATGAAAGTAATGAAGATGGAGATGTCAAAGAAAGTGATACAAAGGAGCAGGAGGAGGATTAATCTAAGGTATAGATGTTTTCACTTGATTTTGGATTGCTCAATTACAATATATTATTGTGCATGTATGCTAATTCCTGAATACGTCCCCTTATATTTGCTTAAGCTAGTCAAAAAAGTCGCAATCAATTCCCCACCTATAGAATGAAATTATTGTTTTATATCTTCTTTCTTTCTCAACTATTCTCTTGAATATAATGCACAACGTAAAAAAAAATAGCTTACTATACGTCTGATCAACTTTAAATTACAAAAAAAATATTTTCAGGATGTAAGGATCATAAATTAAGCCACACATTGGATGTCTGCAAAATATCATGTTCTAAAAATACCATATATTGCCATCATCAGCTCAGTTTTGGAAGTTTTTCCTTCATGATTATGAATCATAGCTTATAACTACTGTATTAGAGAATGCTTAAGTATAAACGAGATCCCACCTTGAGCAGGGTCAGTCAACTGAGTAATTAGTCGGGTATCATCCCTCCCGATCTCTGATCTATCCCTCCTTGACCTTTCGACCTGCCTTACTTCGATCTCTCTCTCTCTTGATACCCGTCGATCTCTTCTTGCTAACTGGAGATGGATGATGAAACTGACACGGATTGATTGCTTGATGCCTGGCTAGGAACACACGTTACTACCTCAACTGGTGGATGCTAT
>LPNX011124202.1:337609-367447 GCA_001517045.1 Pseudotsuga menziesii
GACGAAGCATTACATATGTTGATTCAACATTTGAGCTTCATACGCAATGAGTATTCAGGGAGGGGCTAGCTTCAAACTATAGTATAGATTCAAAGAAAACATTATTCTAAGCTTAAATGAAAAGTTAATCTGAACTGTTGGTGTAAAGTAAATCATGGATACAACCCAACCCTATAGGTAGAACCCAAAAGGAATCACAAGTTCCTATATGCATCATATTCCTACTTTTCTCAAGAAGAATTTTTAATTTATGGCCAATCATAACTTCACTGAGAAGAGTACTTCATAAGAATTATTTTGGCCTCATATTGTATCCAATAATGTAATCAATTTCAAAGGTCATTAGTAGTCTATCATATTTTGTACTTGGTGAGTATAAACAATTGATTTTTCTCATTCTCAGTATGTAGTGGATAATAAATATACAATTTTAGTATGTGATATTTAGGGCATGATCCTTACAATCATGATTGGAATGGTAATCAAAGAATTGTAGTTCTGTGCAGGAATAAAAGAAAGAATCTGACAAGGGAACTTTCAGAGTACAAGATCTTGCTGCTATCCTAAGAGGATAAGGTAGAAAGCTTCGTCGAAAGGAAATATAAGCAAAAATAGACCAGATACGAGTTGATCTGGGCCTTGCTGAATCACAATGTACACCACTAGTATGCAAATAATTTTGCTTGGGACTCAGTAAACAAAGGCTAATGAATATATAATGTTGAAAGAACATCCAATATATTTATTGTCTAATATCAGAAATGATAATTATTTTTTTCTAGAGATATACCAAGGTAAGGCAGGATGTGTAGGCTTGCAATTGTATATGTTTTTCCAATTTTATGTTCTTATTAGTTTATGTCCTGATTAAGAAAAATGAAACAATTGTTGGGTTGCATAACCCAAAATTATGCAAGGCAGAGTGCACAAATGGAACAATTCTTGTGATTTCAGCGTAGCTATTAGTGACAGAATGCTAAGTGGGTATTTAAATTTTGCATTATGTTATAAGTTTGTAACACCTTTGACAGGTGTTGATCCACATGAACTTGAGTCT
Source organism: Pseudotsuga menziesii (assembly GCA_001517045.1). Lineage (NCBI taxonomy): Eukaryota > Viridiplantae > Streptophyta > Pinopsida > Pinales > Pinaceae > Pseudotsuga > Pseudotsuga menziesii. The sequence goes on from LPNX011124202.1 coordinate 338,667, forward strand.
CTATGTTGTAAATAATTTGCGAACATAGTGGATACTTAGTTTCACCCTCTTTACTCTAAATGAGCAAATCACTGTTGAAATTTTACCCACCAAGTTTATTCTGGAAGTAATGAACAACAAAAAGAATATTGAGAGAAATTTCAAGTGTCAATATGTCATTCAAACAAGTTTGGGACTTTCTTAGGTGCTAACATGTGGCAAATTTCTGGTTGGATGACCTGCACACACACCTTAAACTATTTTTAGAGTCAGCCTTTACTAGCGAGTACATATACTGAAAGTGGGACCCTATCCACCTATGCCAACATTGGCAAAGTAAGTTCATGCAATGATATTTGGCCACCTGTCATATCCTCTCCATTCTTAGTTGGAAGAAACTAGACTAGATCCTATATTATTGTTACCTCCAAGATATTCATAAAAGGTAAGTCCAATTGTTCGAGTACAATCCCTGGAAGAAGTTGAGGACACCACCCATTGTCAGTGACTCTCCTCCGGTGCAAGGGCAGATTCAATTATAAGAATACAAACATATCCTAATAAAACTGATATAATTTTTTTTAATAGCATAATGAGAATCTATGCTGGAAAATTTGAAATAGGATTCAACAATTATAAATACTTACTAATCATAGATGCAGATCTATTTAAGGGATACATCTCCATAAATATCTATGCTATTTGTGTTTTACCTTTCATTCTCTAGAGATAAATCCATACCCCACTCAACATTGTTCTCAAACTTCTTCTAAAGATCATGTCCATGTTTAACACAGTCAAAATCTTCAATGGCTAGAAATTATTTCCATGTCCAACATAGTCAAAAAAGTTTAATGGAAAAAAATTTAGTAAATTCATGAAAATAGACCCCCAAAAATTCCAAACTTCGAAATTCAAGAGATATTTCTCTACCTTGTTAGAAGTTTGATTGCTTCTTTGTAGGTAATCTGTGCAAAGGGATTTGAATCCATGTGACGAACACGATCATTTGCAGTCTTGTTAAACTATTTAGACATGAATTTCATATCATCGATGAAGTTTTCAAGCACCCATTGAGATACGGATTTTAGGTAGTCTTCAACACAGTTCATGTCATCCTGCAAGGATTACCAAATTTAGTATAAGGAATTAAGTTTCAAAGCCCCAAGGGTTAGCTCAATTGGCAAGACATGCGCACACTCTCTCGGTACGGGGAGAGGTCACGGGTTCGAGCCTCGAGTCCTTTGGGGTTAGGCCATCTGCGAGGATGGCCGACGGTTTACCACCTCTACCATCCACTAATGTGGGGAAGTATTGCTGGGTTTCCCGTGGATCTTTCCTCTGAAAAAAAAGGAATTAAGTTTCAACATCACAATTTTATGAAACCAAACCAGAATTGATTTCAACATTACAATTTTAGCAAACTAATCCAAATTTACAATTTCAAAAGGAAAGAAAAATACTGTTAAATTAGTAAGTAAGAACAAACCCCTTTAAGAAACATAGTACTTATACATACCTCTACTTCTACAAAGGAAATTTCAGGTTCAATCGTCCAGTACTCTACAAGATTCCTTATGGTTTGAGATAATTTAGGTCGGAATGACTGTCCAAATGTGTAAACGCTACTGAGGGAACATGCATAGCTCTCTACATGAAACTGACCTGATGCTGTTAGATAGGCCTTGCGAGAAAATAAATATTGGGAGAAATCAACCCTCTCATCTTTTTCAGTAATCTTTACTGGTTTCAATCTTAACTTTTCTTCCATCCTGGCCTGTATAATCCTTAGTTTTCTCACGGAATTCAATGGAAGCATCTATGGTAACTTTGGATTCCTTGTTATTTTTCTCGAGTTCCAACACCCTTTTAGTTTTCTTTTTAATGACCTTCCTGGTCTCTACCAAATCTACTTCAATTGGTTGTCTCAAATCCATGCTCTACCCTTTATACCCGGTCTGCTTCACTAGACAATGTTGTGACTTGAAATGCCTCACTTAACCTTGGAAAAGTACTGGTCGACATGATGATGGGTGTGTGGTCATACAAAAATCCATTATTTTGGAAAAATGTATGTGTTGCATATGCAAGGGCATTATGAATTCGAGTGACTGATGAAAAGTGAAATTACATTACCACAATCAGATGCTGCACATAGGTTATATAAACCATCAAGCTATTATAGAGCCTACTTTCTCGCAATAAATAAATTTAATTTATTTTTGGGTTTTAATAGATTGAGGGTTAATAAAAATATTTGTCCCTAAAAGGTATTTGGATTTTCAAGTTGTTTGATTCAGTTTTCTAAGTTTTATATAAAAGGTTTAGATATTTGTCACTCAATTGTTGACCTTGTTGCATACTTCAATGTTACACCTGAAATTGGTTTCTATGCTTAATCCCTTCAAGTGATATGGCTAAGACATATGTTTGAGAGCTTTTTGCCTAGTTCTAGGATGTTTGACGCACCTTGTCTCTTGACTTAGGGTGTCGGACATTCTTGACGCCTCTTTCCCACTACTATAGTGCGTCGATGACACTTCTAGGCTCAAGACAAAAGGTGCATGCGCATCTTTCCCATGTGCAGAGAGCGTCAGTATTGTCAAAAAGGAAAAAAAATGAGATTTCAAAAACCTTCAAGATGAAATTCCTCATGGAGGATTATCCCAACTGCTTGGAGTAGGTGGCACTCGAGCCCCTAGCATCTAGGTGTAACACTCCAAAAATTCGTAAAAATTTAAAATTTTTACATGCGACAATAAATGTTAAATCATCGCCTAAGAAGTTTCAACTAACTGCAACAATTAACATTCTTAAATATCCGAGACTAGATACTACAAGAATCATTTACTAATATATATATGTACCACACATTTATTACTTAACAGTATATAAAAGAAAGTATTGCAAGGTCAGTCTAAATGAGCCCAAGATGGAGTGTATTGAATTTAACTATTTAAGTTCCTAGTAAAAATACGATTTTAATTAAATTGTTCTTCTTGTCTTACTAAAGGGGCTTTTTGGTTGTGTCCGTGGCTTAGTTAGCTTATTGAAGCTAATGAAGTCAACTGGTGTTCTTTTTACAGGTCTTTTACAAGTAAGACTTATACATACAGTTCATAATCAAGATTACTTATCCTTACAGCAGAAACATTGCTAGAGAAATCAATTAATTTTTATGATAAGTTAGAAGTATGATATAGTGTAAAAATCATCAGCTCTTGGATTACTGGAGGTACTGCAAACTTATTTTCCTTTCTATAAACTTTATGTCTATGAATAAAACGTTTGCTTGGTTCTGGACTTCTTAAAATCTAAATTTTAGTCATGTTTAACAATCTTGTGATAACTAAACCTAAACTCGATTAGTCTAGGTGTATAGTTACATTTGTAGCATAGTTTTATATTTTTATATGATTATTTGTAATGTAAATCAAACATATAGGTTCAACGCTTATAATATTTATATAAATCCTAAAGTATTATATTAAGCCTAACGTAGGAGGCATTAAAAACTAAAAATCTATCTATACTTTAGATAGTATATCTAAAAATACTATTACATAGCTTAATCGTGAAAGTACCAAAAAATTATGAAGAAGTACTAACAAAAAGAAATGTTTATTTCTACAAGGCTTAACCATTTCGTTTGGACTAAAGTTGAAACTCAAATAATTTCATAAGTGGTGCATTCCACATGGCTACGACAAGTTGGTTAAAAGTTTTAAGGCACAAACCCTAGCAATAAAACAACAATTTCTAACCTAAAACCTTGCTTCTCTTCACTATTATTTCACTGTACAGGTAGAGATGAGGGTTGAGCCGACAGGCTCTCGGTTTTTTCGGCATCCGAAGCTCAGTTGTGTTTTTAGTTTGAGAGAGGATTTTCACAGTCTGGAACTGTCTACCCTTGCCGAAGTGGCCTCTATTGTGGCATTTGAAAGTTCTACCCTCCTTTATTCTCGTCATAGTTTGAGAAATAAAGAGTTGTTTTTGTTTCCAGTGTTTGAACCGAGGTTTTCCTTTGAAGGTAAAAGTGTTTCCTCAGAGGGTTTGTTTAAAAATATAAGCAAGGCGGTGAGCTCAAGCTACAAGGTAAACTACTTTTTTTCCAAACCCTAGTATTTTATTTCTTATTAGAATTTTAAAGAAGTAACTATCATAACACTAACGAAAACTGTTGTTCGTTCAATGTGGCCACAGGTGAAATACTCTTCGACATTTAGCTGGAGGTGGAAATAAATACCAGTGATGAAACATTCAGGGTTCAAGCTCTTTTTTTTTGTTTAGGTGCTAGCACACAACTCGGGTAAGCCTTGACTTCGAACCAGATGTTCCTCTTTCCATAAAGATGGTTGTAGCCATAAAATTGTGGGTGTGAGAAAAATGACTCTATTTGCTAAAAGATTTTCACAGCTGTGTTTTATTATTTTAATGTCTTGATAAATTTAAAAGCCTTATGGCTTGCTTGTTTTACAACCCTTGGAGTTTATGTAAAAGGGCAGTTTTAAAGGGTGAAATAAAATCTTGCTTCAATGATTTTTTTTTTTGAAAGTTGTTTTCAGAAAAAGAAGACTTTGTCTTATAAACAATATTTAGCCATGATTTTGACGGATTTACGGTGTTTAGTTAAATCTCTGTTTGTTTACCTTAAGAATCTGTATAAAGGAAAATCTTTAGGGTTTGAAAAAAAATAATAATGTTTTGTTTTAGGCCATAAGCTTTAAATAATACTCTGTTTATAATTTGTATTTTAAAAGAAAAACCTAAAAGTATTAGTTTTTAAACTTCTGTAAAAGATTTACCCTTACGGGTTTCGAAGCCTTGACCTCTGACTAAGGAATCTGTGTTAATTAACCTGGGTTTATATTGTTTTAAAAACTATACTATAGAAAAACACTAAATAAAATTTCATTTGGAAATACATAAATCTTTACGGTTGTAAATGAATAATTAATTACATCTATTTTACCCTAAGTAATTCTAGTTATTTTTAGTTTTATTTTAATTATTAGCAACCTAAAATATTTCTGTAGTATATATAATTATTTCGGTAACTTATATCTATTTCTATAACGTGCTTATCTTTATGTAACCTGTATTTATTTCTGTAATGTGTTCATATTTTTGTAACATGTATTTATTTATGTGGCGTATATCTATTTTTATAACTTATTATTTATTGTCACAGGTGTCAAGAAAATAATTAGAGTATTACTAACCATTAACATCCATAATACTATAATGAAACTAAGTATGAACATATAATGTTGTTTCTGGTTAGGAAATAAATGACAACCTATTAATTTTCTTACTATAAAAATTCTGGGTAAAATAGTAACATTTAATTTAATTTACATGTTGTACTAGAGTACTATATCTTTGGATATGTGGAAAAATACAGCAAGAGATATTTATCCTTCAAACAAAAATATTCTAACCCTAAATCACTCTTTCAGATATACATATAACCAGAAATTATTTACTTTTAAATAAGAAGAGATTACACAGTCTAAAAACAATTTATCCAATAATTAAAATAAACCAACTCCTAATTTTATCCATTCCTGTTCTTTTGCTTGCATATGGTAAAATAAAATAACATTTAGAACCTTGTAAAAGGTAGAGGAGACAACAACCTAAGGAGCCTGTTTCACCCAACCAATTCCCGAAGATAGCTTAGTTGCTAGGCTTAGGACCCCTGAGCCTGTTTACTGGTCCACCTAGTTGATAGCACTGGGTGAGAGGATGGGATATAAAATCCTAGCAACTCCACAAAAGTATTCAGTAGTAATACTTCTGCCTTTTGCAGTAGAACTCAGCAAAACAACTGCACTAGTTCAATAAATCAACATTTTCACACTCTAACACTTCTGTCTTTCCTTCCATCGAGTATCTTGTGCACAAATTTCACTCAGAAATTTCACAAGTAAAAATTGAACAACCCCTACTGAATTCAATGGGTAATTTATAAGCATGCTTAGGTATTTTGGGTCAGTTTTTCACTTAATGAGCCACCTGCTCTTGTTCCACTTTCTTGGGGAACATGACCACAAAATAGGGAATTTTCCTCTTGCAACAACTAGAAGTGGCTTGAGGATGCTGCCAAGTGTCAATCTGCTTTCAACCCATTCTATTCCACCAAGTAGCCAGTAGTCATTTATTTAACAGCCTCCTTAAGCCGTTGTCTTATCTTTTATTTATTAATTAATAAAATATTCAACATAAATAAATACAATCATCCTTGACCCCACTTGGTCAATAATTACAAACTTTATAATAAAATCAAAGTGTAATGTCGTCTTAAACATAAAATGTTTTTTCAATTTGGGGTATGTGACATACACCCCCCCTTAAATATAACATCGTCATTGTTGTTTTTTTATTCATCGTCCTCAGAGCTGCCTTGTAACAGAATTGGATATGCTACCCGCATATGACTCTTCAATTCCCAGGTTGCTTCTTCTGGACTAAGGTGCTTCCATTTAACCTTCACCTGTCCAATGGTGCGATTCCGAAGCACGATCTCCCTTTTGTCGATGATACAATCCAGTTCCACCAGAAAATCTCATTCGGGTTCCACCTGCACATCATTCCAATTTATAACATGAGTAGCATCATGTACATATCTTTTTAAAATAGATATATGGAAAACATTATGAAATTTTAAATTTAGCAGTAAGCCAGTTGGTATGTCACCTGTCCCATTCTAGACAATATTTCGAAAGACCCACAATATATGGGTGCCAACTTAGCACAACTTCCTAACTTTAAAGAACTATTTTTAGGCCTTACCTTTATGAAAACATGTTCATCCACTTGGAACTCTTTCTGAGTTCGTTCAAGATCTGCTTGGCTTTTCTGTCTGTCTTATGCAACCTTCAAATTACCTTGCACCTGCTTTACAATTAACTCCATCTCCTTTAATAGCTCAGGTCCTAGTACTAACCTGTCAACTGGGTTACTCTAGGAGATGGGAGTATTGCACTTTTTTCCATATAGAATTTCAAATGGGATATATTTTATTGAAGCTTGGTACTGGTTGTTATACGCAAACTCAACCAAGTGTAAGTAATCCTCCCATTTACCTGGTTGTTCTCTAACATACATCCTTAGCATGTCTTCCAAGATTTGGTTTACCCTTTCAGTATGTCCATCCGTCTGGGGATGAAAAGATGTACTGAAATTTAAAGTAGTATTCAAACCTTTAAATAGAGACTTCCAAAAATTTCCCGTATACTTAGGGTCTCTATTAGAAATTATAACTTTCGGTATCCCATGTAAACGAAATATTTGTTTCTTAAATATTTCAGCAATATTAGCATCCTTGTGGGTGGTCTTTACTAGTATAAAATGAGCTACTTTATTGAGTTTATCAATGACTACCATTGTCGAATCATTTTGATTCTGATTTCTAGGTAAACCTGTAATAAAATCCATAATGATTATTTTCCATTTTCAGCTAGAGATTGGTAACGACTGTAATAAACTGTTTGGATGCTAGTGTTCAGCCTTAACCTGTTGACATTCAAAAGACCTAGCAATATCTTCTACCAACTCATTCTTCATATTTGGCCAAAAATAATCTTTCCGCAACATGATTATGGTCTTTTGATAGCGAGGATGTTCTGAGTAAGGAGTCTTATGTATTTCATTTAAAATCAACATCTTAATTTTAGATACATTAGGTATACAACCTGTTTTTATAAAGTATTAATCATTTATCATTTAGACTATACCATGTACTTAAACTTTCAGTTAAATTTTCTGCCACTTTCGCTTGTAATTTCTGATAATTTTCATCCAATTTTACTCATTCCTCTAATTGATCTTCTAAATCTGTTTTATAAGTACTGATTGCTGGCACGAAATTCAATCTTGCATTTCTACTTAAAGCATCAGCGAATTTATTTTCTTTTCCCTTAATATGTTGGATCTCGAAATCATACTTGCTAAGGAAAACTAGTCACCTAGCTTGCCTTGTGTTTAAATTTGGTTGATCCAACAGATATTTTAAACCCTTATTATTTGTCATTAACATAAATTTTCTTCCGATTAAGTGATGGCGCCACATCTTTAAAGCGTGTATCATGGCAACCAACTCTAAATCGTAAGTAGCGTAGTTTTTCTCATGAATTTTAAGTTTTCTTGACTCATATGCAATTATGTGTCCTTCTTGAGTTAAGACCCCACCAAGACCATCATTGCATGCATCAATGCATACAACAAAGTCATTGTTAGGATCAATAATTCTTAAAATTGGTGCAGTAGTTAATAATGTTTTTAATTTCTTAAAACGTTCTTCACATTTTTTATTTCACTCAAATTTATTTCCCTCCTTCTGTAAAGAAGTTATGGGATTTGCGATTCTTGAGAATCTCTCAATGAATCTTCGATAGTAACCGATGATCTTCATGAATGACCGCACGTCAGTCACATTCTTTAGGACCGACCATTTTTCAATTGCTTTTATCTTTTTTGGATCAACTGAGATCCCCTCTTTAGTTGTCACATGACCCAAGTATTGTATTTTATCTTTAAAGAAGTTGCACTTGCTGAACTTAGCATAAAGTTGATGTTCCCTTAACAGTTGTAAGACAATTTTTAAATGTTCCTCTTGTTATTCTTTAGACTTAGAATAAATTAAAATATCATCAATAAAAACAACTACAAATTTATCGAGATATTTATATAATACATTATTCATTAAATACATGAAGACAACCAGGAAATTAGTGAGCCCAAACGGCATGACAACAAACTCATAGTGACGATATCTGGTCTTAAAAGCCGTTTTAAAAATATCTTCAACTTTGATCCGGACTTGATGATAACCAGATCATAAATCAATCTTTGTAAATACTGTTCCTCCGCGCAACTGATCAAACATATCATCTATGTGGGGCAACTGGTATCTATTCTTAATGGTCATTTTAATAAGTTGACGGTAATAAATGCATAAACGTAGAGTACTATCCTTCTTTTTAACGAAAATGATAGGTGCTCCCCAAGGAGACATGCTTGGCCTTATACTTTTTATCAATAAGTTCTTTTAATTGTGATTTTGGTTCGTTAAGTTCCAAGATATTCATCCGGTAAGGAGATTTTGAGTTGGGCACTCCACCAGCTACCAACTCAATAGTGAAATCCAGTTCCCTTTTCGGAGGTAGTCCCGGAATTTCCTCCGAAAATACATCCAAATACCCACTCAGGATTGGAATATCTTCCACTTTTAGTTTATCTTCATTATTAATATGTTCTTCATCGGTTACTATTACAAGAAAAACTTTACGTCATTTTCAAAAAACCCTCTTTAGTTGCAAGGCATAAATTTTTTGGATTGCTGTTTTCCTAGGAATTCCTGCTACTGTTACGGTTTCTCCTTCATTGTTTACACATGTAAAGGTTTTATCAAAATAGTTCAAAACTACTTTATGTTGTTCTAACCAGTCCATTCCAATTAACACATCATAAGATCCTAACGGAAGTACATTTAACTTTACAGAAGTTTCAAGCTGATTCATAAATAAAGTACAGTCATTCAAAAAATTAATCATTTTTCTTTTTGCTCCTGTAGCTAGTTGAACCAGCCATGACTTTGTAAACTTTTCTACTAGCAAATTGCATTTTTCTACTAAACTGGGAGAAACATAACTCAGGCTAGACCCTGGATCAATTAAGATAGAGATGGGTTTTTGGTTCAGCTTACCTTCTACTTCTACCATGGAAGTTTGATAATCAACCTGCTTTTTTTCTAGCGCCGCATTAATCCTGGGCATTCCTCTTGCTAAGTCACCAACCGTCATTTCTTCCTGCATTGTATGAATGTTGCTGATGGTCTTCTTTCTGTTAGGGTAGACTAATGCGTAGTGAGGTCCATTACAATCCCAACACTTTATTGGTTCTTTACGTTCATTATTCTTAAAGTAGTTGCTGTGATTATTAGCAAGTTCTTTATTTCTAAGACCATTAGGGTTTGACTGTGAGTTACCTTTATTTCCTTGAAAATTCTTAGTATGAAAATTACGTGCATTATTATTCCCAAAATTTTGATTAGGTGTGAAACTCTTATTTTTATGTTCAAAATTATTGGACCTCTTGGATTTCCAGTTTGATATGTTTTCCCTTTTTCGGTTCTGTTTACAGCAGAAATTTGCCTTTCTCATAGCCTCTTTAAGGGTTTTAGGGTTATCGTATTTAATTCTGTCTATAATGTGAAAAGGTAAACAACTCAAAAACCGCTACACCTTAGGCTTCTCATCAACAATGTAAGGCACGTAACGTGGTAAATTTAAAAAATTACTGTTTAATTCCTTTATGTTCATAGTTCCCAACTTCAGTTCATAGAACTATTTAGTTCACTCTTCATAATAGTGCTTCGACATAAACTTCTTTTAAAATATTTTTTAAAGGTACTCCAGTTAATATTCTTTTTCTTTATACCTTTTACTCATTTTAAATCCTGTCACTAAATATCTGCCTTTCCAGTTAATTTGTAAATGGCCATTCTAGCTTTTAACTGATTGGAATAATTATAGATTTGGAAGTACTTCATTCCGGACAGCCATGCTTCATCTTCCTCCCCTTTCTCTATTTCTCCATTGAAAGTTGGTGATTTTATTTTCTTAAATTCTCCCAAAATTTCCTCATAAGGCTTAAATTTTTCTAGAATGATAATTATCCTCGTTGCTTTCGCTAGAATGCTGACGATTCTTCCCGCGTGAGTCATCATATATTTCAGAGGATGAACAACTTTCAATTTTAGGTTGTTTGGACTTTTTACTTTTATGTTGGTAGGACGTATTTTCAGATCCTATCTATTTATCTTTTCCTTCACTTTGAAATTTTTCCATCAGTATCTGGTTCATATCCTATTGAGCTCTTAGAATTCTTTCATTCTCCTTTTTAACTGTTTCCATTTTAGTTTTTAATTCTTTAACAGTTTGTAATAGTTCAGAGGAATTATTAGTTATTTCTTCCTTAACAGGTTCTTTTCTAGAATCACTTTGTTCGTTTAATGGGGACCCTTCATCTGCATACTCTTCAAGTCCTCCTATACCTGCAATTCTAGTTCAAAAAATTATTCTGTATAACAACATTTCAAAAATAATAAATCAGTGCGCCTGAATTTTATTTACTGTTTGTTTACGTGAGTTGAGCCACATTCAGGCCTAGTGTTTGAACATGTGCTCTGATACCATATGTAACACTCCAAAAATTCATAAAAATTTAAAAAATTTCATCAGACAATAAATGTTAAATCATCGCCTAAGAAGTTTCAACTAACCGCTACAGTTAACATTCTTAAATATCTAAGAATAGAGACTACAAGAATAATTTACTAATATATATATGTACCACACATTTATTACTTAACAATATATAAAAGAAAGTATTGCAAGACGAGTCTCAATGAGCCCGAGATGGAGTGTATTGAATTTAATTGTTTAAGTTCCTAGTAAAAATAAGATTTTAATTAAATTGTTCTTCTTGTCTTACTAAAGGGGATTTTTGGTTGTGTCCGTGGCTTACTTACCTTATTGAAGCTAATGTAATCAACTGTTGTTCTTTTTATAGGTTCTTTATAGGTAAAACTTATACAACCAGTTCAGAATCAAGATTACTTATCCTTACAACAAAAACATTGCTAGAGAAATCAATTAATTTTTATGAAAAGTTAGAAGTATGATGTAGTGTAAAAATCATCAGCTCTTGGATTACTGGAGGTACTGCAAATTTGTTTTCCTTTTTACAAACTTCATGTCTATGAATAAAATGTTTGCTTGGTTCTAGAATTTTTAAAATCTAAATTTTAGTCATATTTAACACTCTTGTGAAAACTAAACCTAAACTCGATTAGTCTAGGTTTATAGTTACATTTGTAATATAGTTTTATATTTTTATATGATTATTTGTAATGTAAATCAAACATATAGGTTCAACCCTTACAACATTTATATAAATCCTAAAGTATTATATTAAGCCTAACGTAGGAGGCATTAAAAACAAAAATTCTATCTATACTTTAGATAGTATATCTAAAAATACTATTACATAGCTTAATCGTGAAAATACCAAAAAACTATGAAGAAGTACTAACAAAAAGAAATGTTTATTTCTACAGGGCTTAACCATTTTGTTTGGACTAAAGTTAAAACTCAAATAATTTCATAAGTGGTGCATTCCACGTGGCTACGACAAGTTGGATAAAAGTTTTAAGGCACAAACCCAAGCAATAAAACAACAATTTCTAACCTAAGACCTTGCTTCTTTTCACTATTATTTCGCTATTTAGGTAGAGATGAGGGTTGAGCCGACATGCTCTCGATTTTTTTGACATTCAAATCTTAGTTGTGTTTTTAGTTTGAGAGAGGCGTTTCACAGTCTGGAATTGTCTGCCCTTGCCCAAGTGGCCTCTATCATGGCGTTTGAAAGTTCTACCCTCCTTTCTTCTCGCCGTAGTTTGAGAAATAAAGAGTTGTTTTTATTTACAGTGTTTGAATCGAGATTTTCCTTAGAAGGTAAAAGTGTTTTCTGAGAGGGTTTGTTTAAAATCTAATCAAGGCGGTGAGCTCAAGCTACAAGGTAAACTGCTTTTTGTTCAAATCCTGGTATTTTATTTCTTGTAAGAATTTTAAAGAAGTAACTATCATAACACTAACGAAAACTGCTGTTTGTTCAATGTGGCCACAGGTGAAATACTCTTCGACATACAACTAGAGGTGGAAACAAATACTCTTTGGGGTTCAAGCTATTTTTTTGTTTGTTTAGGTGCTAGCACACAACTTGGGTAAGCCTCGGCTTCGCACAGAGGTTCCTCTTTTCGTAAAGATGGTTGTAGCCGTAAAATCGTGGGTGTGAGAAAAATGAATCCGTTTGCTGAAATATTTTCATAGCTGTGTTTTACTATTTTAATGCCTTGATAAATAAAAAATACTTATGGGTTGTTTGTTTTACAACCCTTGGGGTTTATGTAAAAGGGCTACAGCTCGCAGTTTCAAAGGGTGAAATAAAATCTTATCTCACTGTTTTTTTTTAAAGCTGTTTCCAGAAAAAAGAAGAATTTGTCTTATAAACAATATTTAGCCACGATTTTGAAGTTTTTACAACATTTAGTTAAATCTCTATTTGTTTACATTAAGAATATGTATACAGGAAAATATTTAGGGTTTGAAAGAAAATAATAATGTTTTGTTTTAGGACATAATCTTTGAATAATACTCTGTTTATAATTTGTATTTTAAAAGAAAAACCTAAAAGTATTAGTTTAAAACTTTCGTAAGAGATTTACTCTTGCGGGGTTCGAAGCCTTGACCTGAGGAATCTATGTTAATTAACATGGGTTTATATTGTTTTAAAAACTATACTATGGAAAAATCCTAAATAAAATTTGATTTGGAATACATAAATCTCTACGGCTGTAAATGAATAATTAATTACATCTATTTTACCCTAAATTGTTTGTAAGCAATTCTAGTTCTTTTTATTTTTATTTTAATTATTAGCAACCTAAAATATTTCTGCAGTATATATAATTATTTCGGTAACTTATATCTATTTTTGTAACCTGTTTATATTTATGTAACGTGTTCATATTTATGTAACCTGTATTTATTTTTGTGGCGTATATCTATTTTTGTAACTTATTATTTATTGTCATAGGTGTAAAGAGATGAATTAGAGTATTACTAACCATTAACATCCATAGTGACCATAATGAAACTAGGTATGAACATATAATGCTGCTTCTAGTTAAGAAATAAATGACAACCTACTAATTTTCTTACTATAAATTTTTTGGGTAAATAGTAACATTTAATTTAATTTACCTGCTGTACTAGAGTACTATATCTTTGGATATGTGGAAAAATACAGCAAGGGATATTTATCCCTCAAACAAAAATATTCTAACCCTAAATCACTCATTCAGATATACATTTAACCATAAATTATTTACTTTTAAATAAGAAGAGATTACACTGTCTAAAAACAATTTATCCAGTAATTTAAATAAACCAACTCATAATTTTATCCATTCTAGTTCTTTTTCTTGCATAAGGTAAAATAAAATAACATTTACAACCTGGTAAAAGGTAGAGGAGACAACAGCCTAAGGATCCCGTTCCACCCAACCAATTCCTGAATATAGTTTAGCTTCTAGGCTTAGGACCCCTGAGCCTGTCTACTGGTCCACCTGGTTGATGGAATTGGGTGAGAGGATGGGATATAAAATCCCTACAACTCCAAAAAAGTATTCAATAGTAATACTTTTTCCTTCTGTAGTAGGAACGCCAAACAACTGCACTAGTTCAGTAAATCAACATTTTCACACTCTAACACTTCTTCCTTTCCCCTCCATCGAGTATGTTGTGCACAAATTTCGCTCAAAAATTTCACAAGAAAAAATTGAACAGCCCCTGCTGAATTCGATGGGTAGTTTATAAGCATGCCTAGGTCTTTTGGGTCAGTTTTTCACTTAATGAGCCACTTGCTCTTGTTCCACTTTCTTGGGGAACATGACCACAAAAATAGGCGAGTTGCCTCCTACAATAGCTAGAAGTGGTTTGAGGATGCTGCCAAGTGTCAATATGCTCTCAACCCAGTTTATTCCACCAAGTAGCCAGTAGACACTCATTTAACAGCCTCCTTAAGCTGTTGTCTCATCTTTTATTTATTAATTAATAAAATATTCAGCATAAATAAATAGAATCATCCTTGACCCCAGTCGGTCAATAATTACAAACTTTACAATAAAATCAAAGTATAATGTCGTCTTAAACATAAAATGTTTTTGCAATTTGGGGTATGTGACATACACACCCCCTTGAATATAACATCGTTCTCGATGTTATTTTATTCATCGTCCTTAGATCTGCCTTGGAATAGAATTGGATATGCTGCCCGCATATGAGTCTCCAATTCCCAAGTTGCTTCTTATGGACTAAGATGCTTCCATTGCACCTTTACCTGTCGAATGATACGATTTCGAAACAAGATCTCCCTCTTGTCGAGGATACAATATGGTTCTACCAGAAAATCTCTTTCGGGTTCCACCTGCACATTATTCCAATTTATAACATGAGTAGCATTATGTATATATCTTTTTAAAACAGAGATATGAAAAACATTATGAACTTTTAAATTTGGTGGTAAATCCAGTTCCAGTTGGTATGCCACCTGTCCCATTCTGGACAATATTTCGAAATGCACACTATATCTGGGTGCCAACTTAGCACAACCTCCTAACTTTAAAGAACTCTTTTTAGGCCTTACCTTTATGAAAACATGTTCACCCACCTGGAACTCTTTTTGAGTTCGCTTAAGATCTGCTTGACTTTTCTATCTGTCTTATGCAACCTTCAAATTACCTTGCACATTCTTTACAGTTAACTCCATCTCCTTTAATAGCTCAGGTCCTAGTACTAACCTGTTAACTGGGTTACTCTAGGAGATGGGAGTATTGCACTTTCTGCCATATAGAATTTCAAATGGGCTGTATTTTGCTGAAGCTTGGTAGTGGTTGTTATACACAAACTCAACCAAGTGTAAGTAATTCTCCTATTTACTTGACTGTTCTTTAACATATATCCTTAGCATATCTTCCAATATTTGGTTTACCCTTTCAGTCTGTCCATCCGTCTTTGGATGAAAAGATGTACTGAAATTTAATGTAGTATTCAAACCTTTAAATAGAGACTTCTACAAATTTCCCGTAAACTTAGGGTCTCTGTCAGAAATTATAACTTTCGGTATCCCATGTAAATAAAATATTTGTTTCATAAATATTTCAGCGATATTAGCAACCTCGTGGGTGGTCTTTACTGGTATAAAATAAGCTTTACTGAGTTAATCAATGACTACCATTATCGAATCATTCTGATTTTGATTTCTAGGTAAACTTGTAATAAAATTCAGACTGATTATTTCCCATTTCTAGTTAAGGATTGGTAATGGCTGTAATAAACCGGCTGGATGCTGGTGTTCAATCTCTACCTGTTGACATTCAAAACACCTGGAAATATATTCTGTCAACTCATTCTTCATATTTGGCCAAAAAAATCTTTCGTAACATGATTATGGTCTTTTGATAGAGAGAATGTCATGAGTAAGGAGTCTTATGTATTTCATTTAAAATCAGCAGCTTAATTTTAGATACATTAAGTATATACAACCTGTTTTTATAAAGTATTAATCCTTTATCATTTAGACTATACCCTGTACTTAAACTTTCAGTTAAATTTTCTGTCACTTTAGCTTGTAACTTCTGATAATTTTCATCCAATTTTATTCCTTCCTCCAGATGATCTTCTAAATCTGTTTTATAAGTACTGATTGCTGCCACGAAATTCAATCTTGCATTTCTACTTAAAGCATCAGCGACTTTATTTTTTTTTCCCTTAATATGTTGGATCTCGAAATCATACTCGCTAAGGAAAGCTAGCCACCTAGCTTGCCTTGCGTTTAAATTTGGTTAATACAACAGATATTTTAAACCCTTATTATCTGTCATTAACATAATTTTTTTTTTCGATTAAGGGATGGCGCCACATGTTTAAAGCGTGTATCACGGCAGCCAACTCTAAATCATAAGTAGCGTAGTTTTTCTCATGAATTTTAAGTTTCCTAGACTCGTAAGCAATTATGTGTCCTTCTTAATTTAAGACCCCACCAAGACCATCGTTCCATGCATCAGTGCATACAACAAAGTCCTTGTTAGGATCAACAATTCTTAAAATTGGTGCAGTAGTTAATAATGTTTTTAATTTCTTAAAACTTTTTTCACATTTTTTATTCCACTCAAATTTCTTTCCTTTCTTCTGTAAAGAAGTTATGGGATTTGCGATTCTTGAGAATCCCTCAATGAATCTTCGATAGTAACCGGTGATCCCCATGAATGACGGCATGTCAGTCACATCCTTTGGGATCTACCATTTTTCAATTGATTTTATCTTTTCTAGATCAATTGAGATCCCCTCTTTAGTTATCACATGACCCAAGTATTGTATTTTATCTTTAAAGAAGTCACACTTACTGAACTTAGCATAAAGTTGATGTTCCCTTAACACTTGTAAGACAATTTTTAAATGTTCCTCGTGTTCTTCTTTAGACGGAGAATAAATTAAAATATCATCAATAAAAATAACTACAAATTTATCTAGATATTTATATAATACATCATTCATTAAACACATGAAGACAACCAGAGAATCAATGAGCCCAAATGGCATGAAAACAAACTCATAGTGAACATATCTGGTCCTAAAAGCTGTTTTAAAAATATCTTCATCTTTGATCTGGACTTGATGATAACCAGATAGTAAATCAATTTTTGTAAATACTGTTTCTCCACGCAGCTGATCAAACATATCATCCATGCATTGAAACTGGTATCTATTCTTAATGGTCGTTTTATTAAGTTGACGGTAATCAATACATAAGCGAAGAGTACCATCCTTCTTTTTAATGAAAATGACAGGTGCTCCCCCAGGAGACACGCTTGGTCCTATATAATTTTTATCAATAAGTTACTTTAATTGTGATTTTAATTCGTTAATTCCAAGATAATCATCTGGTAATGAGCTTTTGAGTTGGGCACTGCACCAGGTACCAACTAAATAGTGAAATCCAATTCCCTTTTCGGAGCCAGTATCAGAATTTTCTTCGGAAATACATCCGAATACCCCCTCAGGATTGGAATATATTCTAGTTTTAGTTTATCTTCATTACTAATATGTTCTTCATCGGTTATTGTTACAACAAAAACTCTACATTGTTTTCAAACAACCCTCTTTAGTTGCAAGGCAGAAATTTGTCGGATTGCTGTTTTCCTAGGAATTCCTGCTACTGTTACTGTTTCTCCTTCATTATTTACAAACATAAAGTTTTTATCAAAACAGTTCAAAACTACTTTATGTTGTTCTAACCAGTCCATTCCAATCAACACATCATAAGTTCCTAACAGAAGTACATTTAACTTTACAGAAGTTTCAAGCTGATTCACAAATAAAATACAGTTCTTCATAAAAATAATCACTTTTCTTTTTGCTCATGTAGCGAGTTGAACCAGCCATGAATTTGTAACATTTCTACTGGTAAATTGCATTTTTTTACTAAACTGGGAGAAACATAACTCATGATAGCCCCTGGATCAATTAAGATAGAGATGGGGTTTTGGTTTAGCTTACCTTCTACTTCCACCATAGAAGTTTGATAATTAGCCTGCCTATTTTTCAGCGCCGCATTAATCCTGGGCATTCCTCTTGCTAAGTCATCAACCGTCATTTCTTCCTGCACTATATGAATGTTGCTGATGGTATTCTTTCTGTTAGGGTAGACTGATGCATAGTGAGGTCCATTATAATCCCATTATTTTATTGGTTCTTTACGTTCATTATTCTTAACATAGTTGCTGTAATTATTAGTAGGTTCTTTATTTCTAGGGCCATTAGGGTTTGGTTGTGAGTTACCTTTATTTTCTTGAAAATTATTATTAGAAAAATTACTTGCATTATTATTCCCAAAATTTTGATTAGGTGTGAAACGCTTCTTTTTGTGTTCAAAATTATTAGACCTCTTGGTTTTCAAGTTTGGCATGTTTTCCTTTTTTTGGTTTTGCTCATAACAGAAATTTGCCTTTCTCATATCCTCTTCAAGGGTTTTAGGGTTATCGTATTCAATTCTTTCCTTAATGTGAAAAAGTAAATAGTTCAAAAACCACTGCACCTTGCGCTTCTCATCAACAATATAAGGTACGTAACGTAGTAAACTTACAAATTTACTGTTTAATTCCTTCATGTTCATAGTTCCCAACTTCAGTTCATAGATCTCTTTAGCTCAGTCTTCATAATACTGCTTCGACAGAAACTTCTTTTTAAAATATTTTGTAAAGGTACTCCAGTTAATATTCTTTTCCTTTATACCTTTTACTCGTTTTAAATCCTACCACTAGATATCTTCCTTTTCAGTTAAGTTGTAAATGGCCATTCTAGCTTTTAATTGATTGGAGTAATTAAAGATTTGGAAGTACTTCTTCATTCTAGAAAGCCATACTTCGGCTTCCTCCCCTTTCTCTATTTCTCCGTTGAAAGTTGGTGGTTTTATCTTCTTAAATTCTCCTGAAATTTCTTCATAAGGATTTTTTTTTTTTTAATAGAATGATAATTATCCTCACTGCTATCGCTAGAATACTGTTGATTCTTTCTGTGTGAGTCACCATAAATTTCGGAGGACGAACTACTTTCAATTTTAGAATGTTAGGACTTTTTACTTTTATGTTGGTAGGACGTATTTTCAGATTTTATCTGTTTATTTTTCCCTTCACTCTGAAATTTTTCCATCAGTATCTGGTTCATCTCCTCTTGAGCTCTTAGAATTCTTTCATTCTTATTTTTAACTGTTTCCATTTTAGTTTTTAATTCTATAACATTTTGTAATAGTTCAGAGGAATTGTTAGTTATTTCTTCCTTAACAGGTTTTTTACTAGAATTACTTTGTTCGTTTAATGGGGACCCTTCATCTGCATACTCTTCAAGTCTTTCCATACTTGCAATTCTAATTCAGAAATTTTTTATGTATAACAACATTTTAAAATTAATAAATCAGTACGCCTAAATTTTATTTACTGTTTGTTTATGTGAGTTGAGCTGCATTCAGGCCTAGTGTCTGAACGTGTGCTCTGATACCATATGTAACACTCAAAAAATTCATAAAAATTTAAATTTTTTTCATGCGACAATAAATGTTAATCATCGCCTAAGAAGTTTCAAATAACCGCTACAGTTAACATTCTTAAATATACGAGACTAGATACTACAAGAATCATTTACTAATATCTATATGTACCACACATTTATTACTTAACAATATATAAAAGAAAGTATCGCAAGGTCAGTCTAAATGAGCATGAGATGGAGTGTATTGAATTTAACTGTTTAAATTCCTAGTAAAAATAAGATTTTAATTAAATTGTTCTTCTTGTTTTACTGAAGGGGATTTTTGGTTGTGTCCATGGGTTACTTAGCTTATTGAATCTAATGCAGTCAATTGGTGTTCTTTTTACAGGTCCTTTACAGGTAATACTTATACATCCAGTTCAGAATCAAGATTACTTATCCTTATAGCAGAAACATTGCTAGAGAAATCAATTAATTTTTATGATAATTTAGAAGTATGATGTAGTGTAAAAATCATCAGGTCTTGGATTAATGGAGGTACTGCGAACTTGTTTTTTTTTTCTATAAACTTTATGTCTATGAATAAAATGTTTTCTTGGTTCTGGACTTCTTAAAATCTAAATTTTAGTCATGTTTAGCAATCTTGCGATAACTAAACCTAAACTCGATTAGTCTAGGTTTATAGTTACATTCGTAGCATAGTTTTATATTTTTATATGATTATTTGTAATGTAAATCAAACATATAGGTTCATCCCTTACAACATTTATATAAATCCTAAAGTATTATATTAAGCCTAACGTAGGAGGCATTAAAAACTAAAAATCTATCTATACTTTAGATAGTATATCTAAAAATACTATTACACGGCTTAATCGTGAAAATACCAAAAAACTATGAAAAAGTGTTGACAAAAAGAAATGTTTATTTTTACAGGGCTTAACCATTTCGTTTGGAATAAAGTTGAAACTTAAATAATTTCATAAGTGGTGGATTCCGCATGGCTACGACAAGTTGGATAAAAGTTTTAAGGCACAAACCCTAGCAATAAAATAACAATTTCTAACCTAAAACATTGCTTCTCTTCACTATTATTTCGCTGTTCAGGTAGAGATGAGGGTTGAGCTGACAGGCTCTTGATTTTTTTGGCATCCAAAGCTCACTTATGTTTTTAGTTTGAGAGAGGCGTTTCACAGTCTGGAACTGTCTGCCCTTGCCGAAGTGGCCTCTATCATGGCATTTGAAATTTCTACCTTCCTTTCTTCTCGCCGTAGTTTGAGAAATAAAGAGTTTTTTTTGTTTACAGTGTTTGAACTGAGGTTTTTGTTTGAAGGTAAAAGTGTTTCCTGAGAGGGTTTGTTTAAAAATCTAAGCAAGTTGGTGAGGTCAAGCTACAAGGTAAATCGATTTTTTTCCAAACCCTGGTATTTTATTTCTTATAAGAATTTTAAAGAAGTAACTATCATAACACTAACGAAAACTGTTGTTCGTTCAATGTGGCCACAGGTAAAATACTTTTCGACATACAACTGGAAGTGGAAATAAATACCAGTGAAGAGACATTCGGGGTTCAATCTCTTATTTTTTTTGTTTAGGTGCTAGCACACGACTTAGGTAATCCTCAGCTTCGCACTAGAGGTTCCTCTTTCCGTAAAGATGGTTGTAGCCGTAAAATCGTGGGTGTGAGAAAAATGACTCCATTTGTTGAAAGATTTTCACAGCTGTGTTTTACTATTTTAATGCCTTGATAAATTACAAATCCTTATGGCTTGTTTGTTTTACAACCCTTGGGGTTTATGTAAAAGGGCTACGGCTCGCAATTTTAAAGGGTGAAATAAAATATTACCTCAATGAATCTTTTTTAAAAGTTGTTTCCACAAAAAAGAAGAATTTGTCTTATAAACAATATTTAGCCACGATTTTGAAGTTTTTACAACGTTTAGTTAAATCTCTGTTTGTTTACATTAAGAATATGTATAAAGGAAAATATTTAGGGTTTGAAAGAAAATAATAATGTTTTGTTTTAGGCCATAATCTTTGAATAATACTCTATTTTTAATTTGTATTTTAAAAGAAAAACCTAAAAGTATTAGTTCAAAACTTCTGTAAGAGATTTACTCTTACGGGTTTCGAAGGCTTGACCTTTGACTGAGGAATCCATGTTAATTAAGCTGGGTTTATATTGTTTTAAAAACTATACTATAGAAAAACCATAAATAAAATGTCATTTGGAAATACATAAATCTTTACGGCTGTAAATGAATAATTAATTGCATCTATTTTACCCTAAATCGTTTGTAAGTAATTCAAGTTCTTTTTATTTTTATTTTAATTATTAGCAACCTAAAATATTTCTGCAGTATATATAATTATTTTGGTAACTTATACCTATTTCTGTAACGTGTTTATATTCCTGTAACCTGTATTTATTTTTGTAACGTGTTCATATTTCTGTAACCTGTATTTATTTTTATGGCATATATATATTTTTGCAACCTATTATTTATTGCCACAGGTGTAAAGAGATGAATTAGAGTATTACTAACCATTAGCATCCATAATACTATAATGAAACTAGGTATAAACATATAATGTTTTTTCTAGTTAAGAAATAAATGACAACCTACTAATTTTCTTAGTATAAAAATTCTGGGTAAATAGTAACATTTAATTTAATTTACTTGTTGTACTAGAGTACTATATCTTTGGATATGTGGAAAAATACAGCAAGGGATATTTATCCTTCAAACAAAAATATTCTAACCCTAAATCACTCATTCAGATATACATTTAACCAGAAATTATTTACTTTTAAATAAGAAGAGATTACACAGTCTAAAAACAATATATCTAGTAATTTAAATAAACCAACTCATAATTTTATCCATTCCGGTTTTTTTACTTGCATAAGGTAAAATAAAATAACATTTAGAACTTGGTAAAAGGTAGAGGAGAAAACATCCTAAGGAGCCCATTCCACCCAACCAATTCCTAAAGATAGCTTAGCTGCTAGGCTTAGGACCCCTGAGCATGTCTACTGGTCCACCTGGTTGATAGCACTGGGTGAGAGGATGGGATATAAATCACTGCAACTCCACAAAAGTATTCAGCAGTAATACTTCTGCCTTCTGCAGTAGGAACTCAACAAAACAACTACACTAGTTCAGTAAATCAACATTTTCACACTTTAAGACTTCTGCCTTTCCCCTCCATCGAGTATCTTGTGCATAAATTTCACTCAGAAATTTCACAAGTAAAAATTGAACAGCCCCTGCTGAATTTGTTGGGTAGTTTATAAGCATGCCTAGGTCTTTTGGGTCATTTTTTCACTTATTGATCCACCTGCTCTTATTCCACTTTCTTGGGGAACATGACCACAAAAATAGTAAAGTTGTCTCCTGCAACAACTAGAAGTGGTTTGAAGATGTTGTTAAGTGCCAATCTACTCTCAACCTAGTCTATTCCACCAAGTAGCTAGTAGACACTCATTTAATAACCTCCTTAAGCTGCTATCTCATCTTTTATTTATTAATTAATAAAATATTCTACATAAATAAATACAATCATCCTTGACCCCACTTGGTCAATAATTACAAACTTTACAATAAAATCAAAGTATAATGTCGTCTTAAACAAAAAATGTTTTTGTAATTTGTGGTATGTGACACTAGGTATCATTCCCTACCTTCCTCCCAAAATATCTCAATCACTCCGGGCTTCCTTTGGCATATTCATACAAGCTTCCCCTCATGGATAAAAGGAGGGAAGAGAACCAAGAGAGCACCTTCATGTTGTTGGAATCATTGCTGTTATAGGAGGCAAAAGAGTGTGATTGTGAGTGAGGCTTGTAAATTTTGTAGTGTGTATATGAAAGTGATGTCAAAGGCATTATGAGAACGAGGCTTCAACGTCAAGGATTTGGTTGTATCTTCCTCTTCTTATGTTATTAATACAAACATGTTTTCCTTTTCCATGAATGATTTGTGTCAATATTCTTTACTTTTCTCCTTGACTATTAGTATAGATCTTTGGATAGTCTTGTTGCTTTCATTGTTTTATCTTGTTCTTCATGTTCTTTACAGGTACATATGACCTTGAAAGGATACATAAGGAAAGGACATCCTTCAACACCAAGGTAAGGAAAGATTGGCATTCAAGTAGTTCAATTATCTAGGAAAAAGATGCATCGTTGTGGCTTTTTGTTCTAGATATGCTCCATATAGACTAGGGAACAATATTTGTTCACACTGATTGAAAATTCCTTGTAACAAAACTGGCGACTATGCGGGGATAACTAATTAGATCTATGAGTTTTGATTTTTTTTTGATTACAAGCTCTCAAATATTTTTCTCCTGTTCATTTGGATATTTAAGGTGTGAAATTCATCTTAAGACAATTCCATCTACCTCCTCACGTCATTGTTTACACTCGACAAATTCTAGTCTGATTTGTAATTGCTTATGTTAAAGGTTATTTACTTATTTTGGTTATCTAGATTCACTGACGCACTTGGGTTATTATGACAGAGTGCCGGCCATTTGCTCACGCCTTTTGTCTGTTCTGACAGAGTGCCACTGATGCCTCTTGTCTAGAGACAGAAAGCGTCGCTGATTCCTCTTGTCCAGAGACAGAAAGCATCGCTGATGCTATTACGCAGTGTGTAAAGTGTGTCAACCCTCCAGGGATGCCCTATTTTAGGCTTGCAAAGTGCATCAAGGTAGGTCTTCAGTGACCCTTTTGGTTTGATTCTATATTATTATTCAGAGTGTTTTTAGCTTGCATTTTAAGCGAAATGAAGTGCATTTTGGAAAACAAAAATCCCCCTCATGGGCGGGGGGAGCATGAATCATATATTCTGCAGTTTCTTTGAATTATATTATCTTTGCATTCAAATAAGAGTTTATTTTTCTTGCATTGAATTTTACATTTGTTTCTTTGCTTGAAACCTCTTGCTCTTTCCTGTGGATTGTATTCATTGAAATTGGAAAATTTGCATCTCATTTTAGTGTGCATGTGTTGAGTTTGTGTTGACTTCCCTTGTATTGGGATTTCTCTTTGTTTCCTTAGATCTCTATAGTAGGGGAAAATTTATGTTCCATTTCCTTCATAGTTCAAAGAAAAAGTTTTGATTTGATCTTCTTTATTAGACTGAAAAATACTTGAAAATTAAAAAAAATTGTTCTTGTTTTAGTTTACTTCAGATTTTTCTTTTGTTAAACTTAGTTTTACATAAGAAGAAAATAAAATTTAAATTTCAAGTTTTATAATCTATAAAGACTCTTTACTTTAGGTTTTTGATTGGAAACATTATTTAAATCTTTTTCACTTTTGTTGGAAACATAGGGAACAAAATTATAGTTTCAAGTTTGGGTATATGTTATTCAGTTTTTACATTTTGAAAAAAGAACTTCTTACTCTCTCGTAAGTAGGGAATCCATTAAAAGAGAAAGTGAAAGATTTTCATCTCCTCCTTGCATGGTTTCTGAGTCAGCCTTCACTCCATTTATCCACTTAACCGTTTCAGATAAAAATAAGTGCTAGTTAGGTTAAAACTCTTAGCAAGAAGTGTGTGATAGGTTAGAGACGTGTTTCGACGTATTTAAGCGTAGGAGCTGTTGTTTATTTCCTACAGTGCATCCCGAGGACTGTGCGGTTCTTCCACATACTCGTTGGTATATCAAAATTCCTTTAACGTACCCTCGAGGTATATCGAAAGGTACTTCATGTACTCAATAGTATATAAGAAGGACCCTTTCGAATGATTATGTATTAGACAACACTACTATGGATTTGAGCTCCCATGTACCTTTTGTATATCGAGAGACACCATTAGGAATCCTTAAACCATTTGAGAAAATCCCTTTGGACAACCTATCATCACAATACACCAAGACCAACACTCAGAGATATTTCTACGCATGTACCGTCCAGGTAGTCAAGTATTCAAGAAAGGGTAGGGTCCCAATCGTCCTTGTCGCATTTTATTGTTGGACACTACGGTATATAATGAGTTGTGATGGTATGGCATTCCTATGAGCATCCTGAATTTTTATCCACTCCTTTCACATGTTTGCTTGTTGCTTTAGATTGAGTAGCGCTTGTCACCTATATATTTAAAAGTCTTAAAGAGGGTTATTTTTTTTACGTAGCTATAACTATGCCTTCTAGAACTACCAACCAAGAGACCCCTTCTTAGGGGAACCTTTTGTTATTCCTTCATTTGGAAATGTTGGTCCCCCTCTCATGGTTACGTTAAGTATTTTTGGATTGACTATAGGATTACCTGTATGGTTATTCTCTAGTATGGTTATTCCAAGTGCACTGATTGTTTCAAATCCCAACTCTCCATCACAAGAGAATCAACATCTTGTTGATATTTCACCTTCTTCGTCAGATGTGTCTTCTTCCCTTTCTCCTTCTTCACCTGTCTAAAGTTGTGATGCTAGTAATCAGGTGGATAAGAAGAAGAAGAAAAGGAATATTAAGAAGAAGAAAGAAAAATAAAAAACCAAATCTCAACCAACTACTCCTCACAGTGCTGAGAGGGTTGATATACCCACAAAAACACCTCTTAAGACTTTGCAGGGTGGCCATATTTTTAAATATTGTCATGGTTTGTCCCAAGTTTTAGAAGTGTGGCCCGAGGCTTCCCAATAGCCCATGTCATTAGCCTTTGGTCATCATACTCATGATTCCCTGTCAACTAGCAACTCTGTGGTTAATAGTAAAAAAGGTAAAGTCAGATATCCTTGCTTGCTATGTAAGGACATGCAACTTACTTAACTTTGTTCTTGCATGGATGAATCTTCAAATTTGTTGGAAGATATTATTGTTCCTCGACAACGAATTCGAATAGGTTACCATAAGTTTCCCCTTGACCTCCCATTGGTTGATAAAGTGGTTGATCCAATTTCTTCCTCGGTCGACCCCACTCTTTCTTTAGAGGGTGAAGAATGGGTAGTTCATCCCACTCTTCCATTAAAGAGTGAAGTTAAAGTGGTCAAGTCGATGTCTTCTCCATCAGATCCCACTCTTTCATATGAGGGAGTTAAGACTGAAGTGGTCACTTTGACATATTATTCATCTTGTCCCTCTCTTCCAGTTGAGAGTGAACTGAAACCCATTGAAGTTTTTGTAGTTAGTTTAGATTGTCCTACACAAGGGGAAATTTTCTCTGTTTCAACGTAACCCTCACCAAGTAATGAGGTTATTTCCTTTTAATGGAGTAATCTAACAAAATCTAGTCTTCATTTGAGTGTTCCTTTCCAGATATCTGTGCGAGTTACTGCTAAGAGAATACTCCACACTATTGTTAATGAAGGGGCTTCTATTAGTATTCTATCCTCAACTGTTTGGAAATATATAGGTTCTCCTTAGCTTGTGCCATTTGTTAGGGTTAACTTTGACTTGAGATTGAGTCAAAGGTGGTTAGGTCTAGCACATGGTTTGGGCACATGGTTTGTTGTAGCCCATGGTATTGTCCCATGGTATTGCATGTGTTAACCTTGACTCGGGATTGAGTCAAAGGTGGTTAGGTCTAGCACATGGTTTGTTGTAGCCCATGGTATTGTCCCATGGTATTGCATGTGATTAAGCCTTTATAAGGCTTGAGGAGGCTCCATTGTAATTGTACTGAGTACTGTATTGTACTGGAAGAGAGAATGTGAGAGCGTGATGAGGAAGTGTAGCGGTTTTGCTGTAGGGTGTATCCCTTCATCTTTCTGGACTGAAATAAAAGGACTGGAAAATTTGTTTGTGGACGTAGCCCATCGTTTGGGTGAACCATGTTATATTTGTGTCTCTCTATAATGTTTAATGTGTTTTTGTATCTTGTTTATTGATTTAACTGTATAATTGTTATTGCTTTGCGGTCCTATTTTTCTAACAATTGGTATCAGAGCCAAAAGGTCTATTTGGTTTGTAAACTCACAGGAAATAAGGGTTCCTGGTTCGAGTGGGAGCAATGGCGGAAGAAGGAAAGTTTAGGGTCGATAAATTTAACGGCCAAAACTATCAGTTATGGAAGATGCAAATGGAGAACTATCTGTACCAGAAAGATATGTACCTGCCATTGGGCGAAAAAGCAAAACAACCAACGGCTATGAAGGATGAAGAATGGGAGGTTCTTGACATAAATGCACTAGGAACAATACGGCTATGCTTGGCTTCGTCGATGGCCTTCAATATTTCAAAAGAAATAACAACAGAGGGTGTGATGAGTGCATTGAGTAAGCTCTACGAAAAACCCTCGGCTTCTAACAAGGTATTTTTAATGAAGCGTTTATTTAATATGAAGATGTCGGAAAGTGGATATGTTGCTGACCATTTAAATGAGTTTAATACACTTACCAGTCAGTTAAGTTCTGTAAAAGTGAACTTTGATGATGAGGTTAGGGCTCTTCTAATCTTGTGCTCATTGCCAGAAAGCTGGAATAGCTTGGTCATGGCTGTAAGTAACTATGTACGTAGTTCAAGCACTCTTAAGTTTGATGATGTTGTTAGTGTTATTCTTAGCGAGGAAATGCGAAGGAAAAGTACAGGTGAGACATCAGGTAATGCGTTGACCATGGAGAGTAGAGGGAGACAAAAAGAGAGAGGAAGGAGCCCAGGAAATTGTGGCAAGTCTAAAAAGGGAAGATCCAAGTTCAGATTCGAAAAAATAGAATGCTAGAACTACGATAAGAAAGGACATCTAAAGAAATACTGCAGAGCACCAAAGAAGAAAGGTGAAAGGCAGCAAGAGACTACCCAGGAAGCAAATGTAGCAGGTGATGTGTTACAAGATGCTTTGATTCTTGCATTAGATAATACTAGTGATTACTGGGTAGTAGATTCAGGGGCTTCATGTCATGCTACACCCCATAGGAAATTCTTTTATGATTATGTTCAAGGTGATTTTGGGCATGTGTTATTGGGGGATGATGAACCATGTAAAATTGTTGGAAAGGGTAAGGTATGGATTAAACTAAATAATGGAAATGACTGGTTGCTAAAGGATGTAAGGCACATTCCTGCTATGAAAAGAAATATGATCTCAATAGGGCAGTTGGGAGATGGCGGCTGTTTGTCTACGTTTGGAGAAACGTGGTGGAAGGTCACTAAAGGATCAATGGTAATTGCAAAAGGAA
>LPNX011124202.1:368756-392483 GCA_001517045.1 Pseudotsuga menziesii
TAGTTAAGTTTCCTGCAGGAAAAAGAGTATTGCAGAATAAATGGGTTTACAGGTTGAAGGAAGAAGATGTAGGAAAGAAGCGGTACAAGGCTAGACTTGTTGTAAAGGGGTTTGCACAAAAGAAAGGTATAGACTTTGATGAAATATTTTCTCCTGTTGTTAAAATGACTTCAATTAGAACTATTTTAAGTCTAGTGGCGGTAGAATATTTGCATCTTGAACAATTAGATGTAAAAACGACCTTTCTCCATGGGGATTTGGAGGAAGAGTTTTATATGCAACAGCCACAAGGGTATGAGGTCAAAGGGAAGGAGAATTTGGTTTGCAGGTTGAAGAAGAGCTTGTATGGCCTGAAGCAAGCTCCAAGGTAGTGGTATTTAAAATTTGATAAGTTTATGACAGAACAAGGTTATGATAGATGTCATTCTGACCACTGTGTTTATTTCAAGAGGCTAGATAATGGAAGATATATTATCTTGTTACTGTATGTGGATGACATGCTTGTTGCAGGGTATAACATGCAGGATATAAATGTGCTCAAAAGAAAACTAGATAAATCATTTGCAATGAAGGATTTGGGTGCTGCAAAGAAAATCCTTGGTATGAGAATAGCAAGAGACAGGAAAAATCGCAAATTGACATTGTCTCAAGGTGAGTACATAGAAAAGGTGTTGCAGAGGTTTAGAATGCAGAATGAAAAACCAGTCAACACACCTTTGGCAAGCCATTTCAAACTAAGCAAGCATATGTGTCCAGAGACACAGGAAGAGATAGATTACATGTCCAAGATTCCCTATTCATCAGCAGTTGGGAGCTTGATGTATGCCATGGTGTGCACAAGACCAGATATTGCACACGCAATGGGAGTTGTGAGCAGGTATATGAATAATCTAGGTAAAGAGCATTGGAAAGCAGTACAGTGGATTCTCAGGTATTTGAGAGGTACCACTTCTCATGCATTATGTTTTGGAGGTTCAGAAACTGTTCTACAGGGATATGTTGATGCAGATATGGCTGGTGATAAAGACAGCAAGAGGAGCACCATAGGGTATGTGTTCACTGTAGGTGGAACACTAGTAAGTTGGATTTCAAAACTACAACAGGTTGTTGCACTTTCAACAATGGAAGCAGAGTATGTTGCTGCTACAGAGGCTAGTAAGGAGATGATTTGGTTGCAGAGGTTCATGGAAGAATTGGGTAAGAAACAGGAGAATAGTAGGCTATACAGTGACAGCCGGAGTGCCATTCATATTGAAAAAAACTCAGTCTTTCATTCAAGGACTAAACATATAGAACTAAAGTACCACTTCATAAGATCTGTTCTAGATGAAGAACTGTTAAAACTGGAAAAGATTCACACTAGCCAGAATCCTGCAGACATGTTGACAAAGGGAGTAACCAGAGAGAAACTGAGTTCCTGCTCAGTTTCTATTGGCCTTAAAGCATGAAGGTGAAAAGAAGAAATTTTCCAAGTCCAAGGTCCAGCAAGTGCAGCAGCGGTAGAGTTGCTGTGATTAGTCACCATGAAGGCACATAAAAATGAAATGGAGCAGTTTGCATGTAAATGGGCATATGGCTGTAAGACCTGGTAAGGCATGCATACCCCTGGTAACTCACCGGTAAAGTCGGGAGATAGACCTAGGTGATAGGGGGGTGTATGTAATATTCCTTGGTAAATACTTGAGGGGATTTGGTGATTACTCCAAGTCAAGTTTAAAGGGGGGATTGTTAGGGTTAACCTTGACTTGAGATTGAGTCAAAGGTGGTTAGGTCTAGCACATGGTTTGGGCACATGGTTTGTTGTAGCCCATGGTATTGTCCCATGGTATTGCATGTGTTAACCTTGACTCGGGATCGAGTCAAAGGTGGTTAGGTCTAGCACATGGTTTGGGAACATGGTTTGTTGTAGCCCATGGTATTGTCCCATGGTATTGCATGTGATTAAGCCGTTATAAGGCTTGGGGAGGCTCCATTGTAATTGTACTGAGTACTGTATTGTACTGGATGTGAGTACTGTATGGTACTGGATGTGAGTATTGTATTGTACTGGATGTGGGTACTGTATTGTACTGGAAGAGAGACCGTGAGAGCGTGAAGAGGAAGTGCAACGGTTTTGTTGCAGGGTGTATCCCTTCACCTTTCTGGACTGAAATAAAAGGACTGGCAAATTTGTTTGTGGACGTAGCCCATCGTTTGGGTGAACCACGTTATATCTATTTCTCTCTGTAATGTTTAATGTGTTTTTGCATATTGTTTATTGATTTAACTGTATAATTGGTTTTTCTAACACCATTTACTGATCAGATACTAGATTTTAATCGAATAACTATTGCACCTTTATGGATCCTTCCTCATTTGTGTATTACCTTAGGAGTGAAAACTGTATGCATTGATGTTATGGTAGTCCAAGGTCCCTTTGTTTTTAATATACTCCTTGGATGAGATTATGTTTACACCATGAAAGATGTAGTGTCCACACTCTTTTGAGTGATGCATTTTCTCCATGATGGGAATATTTTGACCATTTATAAACTTTACTTTATGAAACCTGATCATCGTATAACTCCTAGTCATCAGACTTACCTAAATATACCACATGTTCTTGTGGTTCCTTCCCCTTCATCAGTCATGTCTCTCGTCTATGGACATCATGTCATAGTTTAGTTGTTTGAGAACCGATAGCTTCTTTCGATCATGGGGAAGCTTATGGGGCTCTAATCTCTTTTCTCAATACTTCAAGATCATGTAGGATTTAAATTGCGTGGGAAAAACTAAGCTCCTTCACTCCCTTTCTCTGATACCATGTTAATGTTTTCCCAAAAATGGAGATTCTTGAACTTTAAAAATTTAATCCACAATTGCAGTGCTGATAGATATCACCAATAATCCAAAGAAATAAATAAATCAAACCATAGAACTCATGATATACCCTTGGAAAACCCTCTACTGATTCGGAGGATTAAAAAACCTAGCAAACAATCTTAGAGTATGATTGATAAGTGGCAGAGAATGATTACAACACAATAGAAAGTTGCTTTCACCTAAAGCACCAGAGAGTAGAGATCAAAATGGAACACTGTATCTAACTTTCCAAGTGCATAACACTTTAAGAACAAGTCATATTAGGTTATACAACAAAAATAGAATTGTTGCATGCATCAATAACTTATTAAATATTATAACAATGATATATTTTCAATCATGCGTCCCCCATTGACCCGGTGCCAAGATGACACTCCATAATTATATCCCACTAGAAGATATGCACCCTCACTTAATTAACTAACTCTAACCGAGTTGTTAATTGAGTGTACTAAATTGAATTGGATGGAATTGCATGAAACTGAATGGAACTGAGTGTAACTGCATACAACTGAGTGTAACTGAATAGAACTGAATGTAACTAAACAGAACTGAATGTAGTTGAACATAAATTAATGTAACTAAACATAAATGAATGTAAATGAATAGAACATAACTGAACATAACTAATGCTTCTCCATCAATGTCATATTCAATAGCCACTTGCATAAATTAAGGAGTTGATTCCTTACTTAACTAAACTTGTTTACCATAATTAATACTCAGCTGATGTATTATCAATTCGAGTTCACTTGGTGGAAACATGGGTAATTTGAATTCTCTCTCCATCTCTATGTTTATATTAATTACCTCTGCATGGTCCATATGTGTTTTCATAAATTCTATATCATATCATACTCATAAGATTGTTTCTGAACCTATGATCTTATGTATTACCCCATGTCATATAGTCACATGCTAAAGTAAATCACTCTAGGGGTAGCTAATCTCTAAAGGATAATTGTAGCACCTGTTGACCATGACTAGTCATACATCACATAGTATATCCTCGAGACTTAATACAACATAAGTCATCTGAACTTAAAACACCATAAGTTTCAAACTTGACACAACAAGTCTCAGACCTTAACATAAGGTCATGATATTAACCATAAGATCCTCGTACAAGCATCTCTCTCGAATAGGACTTGATCAAGGTCCTAGCTTGATACAACGCAAGCTCTTTTACTTAACACAATAAGTTAGTGAACTTAACTGACTTGACACAACAAGTCTCATGGAGAGGATATGAATCTAATTACAACATATATTATGGACTTGATTACAACACAAGTCTCATTGGAATAACTCCCGAAGCTATAATCTCAACAAATTAAATGTCAATGCAACAAAATTTCATTATTATGTATATGGATACATGGTTTTTTCTCTAGTCATTGTGTGAACTTGATTGAATGTTAGTGGGTTAGTGCATTTATGTGTACATGTTTTTTGTTCCCAAAATTAGTAGGATGCAAAATATATTAATTTTATTTATCAATTTTGATCAATAATTAAATATTATAAAACCAATAATTACAAACAAATATAATAATTAAATTCTTAACAATTTTTTTTTTATGAAAAGCACATCACAGATAAACCCTCTGGGTACTTCCCCTAATTTTGAGGATGTTATCCAGGTAAACCATTTAGTTGTAGTTTCGGAAACTTAACCTGGCGGGGACATAACGTGAGGCCCACACTATTCAAAGAGGTAGCGAGTCACTAGGGACTTGACACCTTGAATTCCTTCTTTAAATTCAAAAGACTCAACCACTTGAGCTAGCTAACTAGGTTTAAATTCTTAATAATAATTAAATAAGAAATGATAAACAAATTAATAAAAATAATCAAATAATGAATAATCACTAAATTCATAACAATAAAATTAATTATAAAAATAATTAAATAAAAACAATGACGCTGATTAAGTTAATCAAAATAATAAAATCAATCTTAATATAGTTTATACTAAAATGAAATTACCATCACATTAGTGTGATGCAACAATATTCAATGCCTAAAAAAGGGATGCAAAAATAAACTATTATGATGCTCGAAAGATGTAAAATCGATGCAAAAGATCCATATTTTTATGTTAATACAATGCTAATAACTAAATTGTACCACTATATTTATGCTAATAGAACATATTATGACACTAATATGACATACAAACACCAAAGAGACACAAAAACACATTTTCAACGAAAAACACAAATATGACACCAAAGCCTTGTTTTCTAATCATTTTTTATGCACAAATTGGATGCATGATTGAAGCATGCACAGAATATTCCAATGCAAAAAAGACACTTAAAAATGTGCATTAATAACACTGATGCATATGCGCCACAACTTCGAAACACCTTGTTGCATTGAGTTTTTGTTTCATGAAAACTTGATTTATCTATTTTAACTAAAAAACTATAGTGAAAAGCAACACTACAATCATGTAGTGTAATAGTAATATTAGAGAGGATGGATATTGTTATGCTATTATTGCTTGAAGCATTATTTGTTCAAATAAAGACATATCAATAAACAACCTGAAATGCAACCTGAAATGGAGAAGGTAACTGATGACAATAATTAAAATTCTTGTATTTAGCTTGTGACTATTACAAGGTGATGTGAAATTAGTGATGGATTTATGCTAAACAATCCACAAAGGTGGAATCCTATTGATGATTGGAAACCTAGTGGGAAGACAATGCCATAAATAGTGTGACTAGTAATTCATAAAGGGTGAGAGGTTGGAATCCATATAAAAATCATACAAAGATTGGATGGTGGATGAATGGGTTTCTCGATTATAGTTGTGTTGGATGATATGAAGATAAGTTTACAAATGTTTATTGTAATTGAAATAAGTGAAGAGTTCATAGACTATGATACAGTTGATAACTTCGATTTGGCCATCTATTTCAGGATGGAACATTATAGAATAGTGCAATTGGAACCCGAGTAGTTTCCAGAGTGTTTTCCAAAAGTGGTTAAGAAAACGGGAGTCATGGCCATGGATGATGTAGAGTGTGAGGCCAAAAGATGTCCAATTATGTTTAAAAAATAATGCAAAAACTTGTGAAGCATTAATAGTTCCAGTGTAAGGGGTAAATAAGACCATTTTATAAAACTTCCATACAAGTCCAAAAATGAAATCATGGTGTATAAATGTGGGAGGAATACCCCTGATAAAATCCATGTATATGGATTCTCAAGGGTGATAAGGGATAAGGAGAGGTTGATAGAGACCGAGTTTGTAATTGGCAGGTTTAATGCCATTACATGAAACAAATCAACATCTAAATATGTTTATATATTTACATATGGATGGCGAATAAAAGGAGTGTTGCAAGTGATGGAGGGTTTTTTGAGTGAGAAATTCCCTCCACATACTAAGGAATGGTCTTCCTTAAAGATATTAATTGATTTGGTGGGAGGGCATGTGGAGTTGGTTTAATTTGTATATCGAACCATTGTAGGGATGGTAGTATAGGAAGGGAGTTTGGTTAACCGTGACATGATTCTACAAAACATGGATCAGTTAGCTAAAAAAGGGTCAAAATGATACAAATGTTTCCAATTTCAATAATATACACAATAAACATTTACAATGTGCAACGCCTAAGTTGGGGAATCACTAAGAAATTTTTCCATTTTATTGGTATTGGGTGAAAACATGAAGTTGGGAAACACTTTTGCTTGTTTTTTGACAAAACAAACTACAAAATTTAAGTTTTTCAACTTCAACCCATTCAAACCGATATCCCCCTTAGGAATTTCACCTTGAAGTAAACACATGAGTTTTAGAGAATTGAATTAGCTACATACTCATATTTTTTTAAATTCTTTCTATCGACAAACAATGGGGAAAATTTGGTGTGCACCAACGACATATACTTTAAAATTTTAAGTATGAATAATGAGTGACATGTGTGCCCCACATTTTTATTAGAGATAGTTATTCATTTTAGGGAAACAAAATTTATACTCACAATCTACATAGATTGAACTTGTGCATGGTATTTTGAGGTTTTTCGGACTTGAGAACTATATTTTATTATTTATCGAAACAACATAAGTTCAGAAAATGGTGCATTATCGACACATGTTGGTGAGATTCAATTTTATTTTTAGTGTGACTCTTATTGGAAAAACTAAAGTACCCTTTTGAAGAAGACACAAAAATTAGGATTTCTATGAAGATTTCAAATTTTTTGGTGTTGTCTTCGTTCTGATATAGAATTTTCAGTTCGGGTGATTTTTAGAGTAATAAAATTCTTAAGGGATAAGGTTTAGAAAAAAATTATTAATAAATAAAAATTCAAAATGAAATGAAACAATGATTATATAATTGGAAACTAGATTAAGAGATGAATCCATTGCAACAAAGTCCGACAAATAATGTTTAAAATTTGTAGGGGTTTGGGCTTGCTGAAGTTGCAGGTTCTAGAAAGATAACATATATTTTCGCAGGTTTTGTTGACCATGAAATCTCGGCCGAAAAATATCTTCCAAACTCTAGGCCGAGATTTTAGTTCAAACTCTCATCTGAGAGTTTTTTTAAAAATACGGCATGGTGATTCGATTAAACTCTTGGTCGAGAGTTTGAACTTTCACAAATTCTCAGCCTAGAGTTTTTTTAACTCTCGGTCGAGAGTTTGAGGTTGAATTTTTTTCGGTTCATCCGTGCACCCTCTTTTTTTTCACTCCGTTGTCATAAAATTGTTTCCCAGGTTCACGTTTTCACCCTACTACCTTTGTTGTATTTAATGAGCAAACATAATTTATGGATATAGGAACCTTATTTGAGATGGCGTTATTATTTCAATTTCAACTCAGAATTTAAGAAAATCATAGGATTATGATTAGCGTGTTAGATGGTCTCCTTACTAAGAATACAAGGCCTTAATTGTTTTAGTGCTTAAAATAATGCACACAACTCTTATCATATGTGTTGTAATTCAACTTTATGGAAGAAATATTCATGGAATGGTAGGAAACAAGATGCCCCTTTGTTTAAGAATTGATATGCATATATCTCAATATCAAAGGACTGTTGTAAATTCTTAAAAGGTTGAGAATAGGTTTGGAACCCACCATTTCCTTTATTTTCATAAATTATTATTGGACTATCGATGACCAATTGAAATATTAAGCATTGGAGAGTTGATCCAGGTGAGAGAAGTGTCAAATGAATTTTCAATACAAATTGATGCCACCAAGAAAATATTTTGAGTGCAACTATAGAAGTGGGAGTTTTCCATTGAGTGATGGTAATAAATCACATTAGATCAACCTAAATACCAAAAAAATAACAGTGACTTACATTTGATGAGTGTAGAGGAGGTTAGGCGTAATCTGCACATGATGAATATAGTCATCCCAGGCATCGATAATGTCCTGAAGATGAGCCAAGGATGGCTCGAAACATCGACAATGTACCATTACGTACCATGGATTCTCCACAATATGCCATTAGCAATCAATGCAGATTCTCAGCCAAAACCAATAATAATATCATTAATATATATCACAATAAAGTATCTCAAATATAGTTTGAAAACATGATTGATATTACACATTAATGTTGTTGGAGCATTGATGAGACTTAATGGAATTACAAGCCACTCATACAAGATGAATTTTATTTTAAATATTGTTTTATAAACATCACATGAATCCATGTGAAAAAGCAAGATCCATTCTGGTAAAATATTAGGTTCCTTTAAACTTATTCAAGATATCCTTGATACATGACAAAGGGGACTATATTTTACTACAATATTTATTAAGGGCAAGGTAATTTGTGACA
The DNA here is from genome assembly GCA_001517045.1 of Pseudotsuga menziesii. Lineage (NCBI taxonomy): Eukaryota > Viridiplantae > Streptophyta > Pinopsida > Pinales > Pinaceae > Pseudotsuga > Pseudotsuga menziesii. The sequence continues at coordinate 377,440 of LPNX011124202.1, forward strand.
ATATGCCATTTATCCTTTTCTTTCTTAGGAATAATAAGTGTTCCTAAGGCACACGGAGAGGTGTTTGGATGAATATGGCCTTCATTAATGATATTCTATATTTGCTTTTGCATTTTAACGTGCTTGACTAAGGAAGGGAGGAGATGGGATAATTAAGAAGGGAAAAAAAAAGGACGAGATCAATATAATGGGACATGGTGGATGTAAGTCATGAGGCTCAATGAAAATATCATCGTAAGTTCCCATAATAACTTGGAGGCCAAGGGGAGAAATATTTTTGACATTATCCATGTAATGTCTCAAGATGACCTCCTTGTCCATCCAATAATATCATCAAGATTATTTTAATTCAATTCAACATTTGTGAGGCCAAATCTAAGCCATGATCAATGGTATGATATATAATTTATAGGAAAATATAAGTTAGCAATGGAAATAATATTCAAATTCATTCATTACCTATGTACACAATAAACTATTTCAACACATAAGGCATTTTTTATTAATACATGGAATATCATTAGTTGATATGTGGGGAAACACAACAACATACATATCGACACATATCGATTAAAAACAATTACATGTTTCCATGGTTTTGGTATCTTCTATGACACCCACAACACTAAATACAACCATTACATAGTTGAACCTCACTTTATAGAACATAGGTAGAATTATGCCCTCCACATTACAAATGATGGTTGTAACAGTCTTAAAATATGAATATGGATATCTCCCAGATAGTCCAAAATGTACATTTTATACAATGTTAAATTCCATATATGCAATTTTCCCAATTAAGAACATATTCTTTAAATAAATTGATTCCCACAAGAATTATTCTTCAACATATACATTAACATGAGACAATACATCCAAAGTAAATAATTATCATCATATAATTAGTAACAAAAAAACTAATTATATGTTTAGTGGATGCACTTGGGGAAATATCTCCATAGGGGAAATCTTCCTGCTAGAAATAGACACAAACTCATGTGGGTGATACTCCTGTGATGGGAAATGAAACAAAAAGGGTGAATTTACTGGATATGGCTCTAGTATTTCTCACTCAATCCATAATTTCAAGATATGATAGACAAGGAATCAACATTACAATCCTTCCCTAGTCACAAAAATCCCACTTAACCATCATCTCTTCCTCTCCACATTGCAAAACATAATGATTGGAATCCCCTTCTCTTATAAATATTCCCTTAGGCTATCCCTCTTCCCTCTAGTTCTCTAGATGGTGAAGGAATATCCACTACTATGAACAAAATATATCCAATTGTAACTAATTTATTCTATTATCAGTGATTATCCATAACCTCTACTTATGGTAGTAAAACAATCTTAGAGGAAATTACCAATTGATTCCACAACTAGGGATTTTCATGCTAGAGCTTTTATTGCTCCATGGAATTCCCCTAGCATCCATGCATTTGAATGAAAGAATAAATGAATTTCCCAGAGGTTGAGAAAATACCTTCCCAAAATCTTACATGAAACCAATGCTTGCATGGAGAGCATGTTCCCTCCCATGAAGCTTGGAGAAACAATCATGACACATAATATAAGTAGGATTGAAATCTTTGTTGAATAAATATATGGCATTCCAATAAAATAGCATTTTTTTAACACACCCTATTTCCCCACTCATTGGTTCATTACCCCCATGGTGTTCCCATGAAGTTATAACCCCAAGTGAAGCCTCTTATTCTTCTTCTTCTTAATTTTAATATAATCCAAATAAAAATTCCATGGTAACTTATTTTCTATATTCTTACCATACATACTATTTTTCAAGACAATGCACCCTTGTAACCTATGGTCTCTGGGGTTACCAACTTACTAAGAGACTTGCAGACAATCAACTTATCTAGAAAATGAAATAGGAATAGGAAGGAATCTTAGCATACCCGGTTTATGATGGTTGATCCAAGCTTGGTCTTCTCCTCTTTCAGTCTCCTTCAAAGCTTCGAGGGCTTCTCCAATTCACATTCAAAAGACAAATTCTTCCAGCAATATCTTGTATATATATGTCAATGGTTAATGAAATACATGTTCATAATAAAATAATTAGACAATTCATAATTCATCATATACAAGAATGCCACAATACAAAGATTGGAAGAAGATCTTTCTTTATTCATAAACAGAGAATGGTGAGATTACAACCCAGCTTCTGAAACAAGGACTCCTTTGCAAACCAAGGACACTGAGTTCTACTGCTCCAAGATGTTTGAAGGCATACCACCAGCATAACTTTTCTCTTCTTAGAATGATTGATTAGCCCCATCCCAAGACCTCTATTTATACATGAGGAAATAGAGTGGTTTCGAAGGTTAGGATGGTTGATACAGTTGAGATAGTTATGGATTAAGGTTCAACTAATCTCGGCTAATCATAATTTATATTTTTTTAAATTGAATTAAGGTACACACAAGTATGTATATAGGAAAGGCGCGTATTCCATTCTCCTTTCTTTAAGGAAAGTCGCGTGTTCAAGGTACACGCGGGTTGCAATTCAAATAGCCGCGTATGACATGCGGGTTGCAATGCAAATAGTTGCAAATGACACATGGGTTGCAATGCAAATAGTCACGTGTGCATCCCTAATCTCCAAATCAAAATATATTAAGCTGGTGAGGATTTTATTTATCAATGGTCATGCACATCTATAGTGTTTTGGATTACTTCAATCCTAATTGTCGTTTTGTGTCCCGACATATTGGATGCTAGTACTCAGACGAAGAAGTGCCATTTTGGTTGATAACATATGCCCCCTAATGTGTGAGGTCAGAGGGAAGCGATGGCCGAAATACATTACAATCTTTAAATCTTGGAGAACTCAAGTGTCCAAGGCAGCAGAGGAAGTACCTGAAACAAATACATATCAATGTCATATATGAAATCATATCCGAGGATTCCATGTTCAATATAATGGAACACTAGCCCCTTTACAATTTTTGAGTACATCATGTGATATGGGTACAAGACCATGTTTAATGAAAAGGTGGATTGAAGCCACAATATACAATGACGAGTCTTCAAAATCTGGAAGTTGTGTAACTGATCATAATATAATCTTGTGAAACTTAGGTTATAGATGTAAACCTAAGGCCTTCATCAAAATCCAAAGGAACCAGTACAATCCTTACCATGTGAATAGATGTGCTTAAGTCGAACATGGAAAGAACTCAACAGAATGTCAGATAATGAGTGAAACTGACAACTGAAGAAAGGAGTTCATCAGTAATGATAGTGAATCCTAAGGTACCATTGTCAAAGATCTAGGTCTTCGTCTTCAGGAAGTACTGATGAGAAACCATACTGTGATGAGGAAGGCAATGGATCCTCCAATAGATCACAAGAGTGACTAGGAATTGGATAGAGGAAGGTAGACACAAGTAATACTCAGGTAGGATAATGATGGAATCAGGATAATAATCAGATGAAGGGATAGATCCTTGATCAATGAGCACGACACAGAGATGACCCAAGGTAGCTTTTAACTTGCAGATAGAACAACTAAACTTATCTGTCATGTAGGAGACATGATCAGATTCCCCATGTATAAAGGACAAGTGGAGGAGTAAGAAACTAGAATTAATAGTTGAGATAGAAGTATAAATTGAAACATGAGTATCGAAAAGTTTAGAGAGTTCAAAGATGACATGTTTCCACTGTTTATAACCCAAAGAGAGTACTTATTCCTTATCTTTCCTGTTAAATTTTAACGAGTCCAGGAAATTCAACTCAGATATCTCTTCATTTTTGACGAGCTTGAAGAGGGGAGAGAATAATGCTTGATATAGTCACTGATTCGTGGATTTTACGAGCCCGAACTAGTACATGCTCGTTGGTGTTTTCATATTTTGAGAGTATGAAAACTCCGAAGAAGACTCCAGGGGGGTGCTTTTTCGTACAATTTAGTCTCCTGAGGCCGGAAAAGTATAAAACAATCCACATAAGAACTATCTTAGCTTCCGAAGAAGTAAGGAACACCTTTTTCCTACTTAGTCAGGAAGGTCTGAAAAAGGTTAAATTACCAGCTCCCAATGCTCCTTCAAAAGTAGCATATAGCCTTAGTTCTACGAGTGTGAAGGAAGGAAATATCACTCGGAAAGATCCATTTGATTATGAGAAATGGGGCTTACAACAGTAAACTCGATGCTTTGTTCTTTAGGGTTTAACGAGCATGACAAAGACATAAAGTACGCTCTAAATATTTTTCATGTTTAGGTTCGGAGCACAAAAAAGAGAAAACTAAGCTCATACCGGGGGTTCCTTTTCTGTAAATTTAGTCCCTCAGGTCTGGAAAAGTGATAAACCTATGCCTGAGAATACTCTTCTCAATTTTGAAGAAAAGAGAGTGTTACTTTTTCGTATTATTCCACATGGTCCAAAAAAGCGATAACCTACCACCAATGTGGATCCCATTCACATATTCTTAATGAGCCTGAATAGACAAGTTTACTCGGCAGTCAAGTCTATTTTGAGGAGTCATACCTGGGCCTAAAGAAACTCCATAAGGGTGGGGAGCCTTACAAAAGGGAGAGATTATAAAAAGAAACCAATAGTGAGGCTCAATTTGTTGTGAAAAATAGCTAATAAGGCTCCCCAAAACCTATGACAAATGCAACATGAGTACCAAAAGACAACAAAGTGATCTAAACTAGGGTACTCATGGAAAGGAGGCCCTATCCACGGAAGAACAATGATGTAGGCGAGGTAAAAATGGTTAAACAACACAGCCCATGGTCAAAGAAGTAATCCTAGGGTTCAAAACGGATAAGGTATAGATGCATAATGACATATGAAAGACCCAAATCCTACCCTATATGAGTGGATAACAACTTTTAAAAGACTTCGAACTTGTTGCATTAGGAAAAGGGACATGGTATTAGTTCAATTATAAAAATAATTTTCAAACTATAGGCTAGAAACCCAAAAATTGAAATTTTTTCTATATATAGTTCAAAAATAGAATTAAAACATACCATTTGAAATTTTTACCCAATTTGGAAATATTTCACCTCTGACTTGGATTGCTCACCGAGTACAAACTACTGAGCGATCTCAAATTCTGCAAGTGTCAGGTTAGCTAGCTTTCCCATCTTTTTCATTCCAACCATTCTAAATTTCAATTTTATGCAAATTTTTAATGTTTTGGGCCTGCCCCAGGGAGGTTGCACAATACATGTGGGTAGGTGACTTATACACTCAAGTACACACGTTGTACACACGCGCTTCTCGAAGGCAACTTGCATGTGACATGTGACCTGTCTAAAAGACAATCGCATGTACTGCGCAACATATAATTTTTTTTAAAGTATGGCCAAAATTAAAAGAATTTGATAGATTCTAATGATTAATGGTGGTCAAATGGGCAGGTTCAATCATGGTTTTAGAATGGAGGGAACAAGAACACGAGGATATGGAACGAGATTCCCTTCGTGATGCCCCTACTGTGCATGCTCTATAGAAAAGTGGGCTACTAAAGTTCTTTTGCACATCTCCAATGCAGGCCAATGTCCGCTTGCTTGAACATTTGATTAGCTATTGGGATCATGACCTCAAAGCTTTTGATCTTCAAGGTGAGATCTTAGAGATAAATGTGGAAAACAAGTATTTCATCGTGGGGTTGTCTCGTAGGGGTATGCCTGTGAACCTCGAAGGTACTGGCAGGGGCGGTGACCCCATTACTGTCCAAGACTATGTGGACACCTAGTGCACGCCAAGGAGTTAGAAAAGGGATCATGCATCCCGATTGTTCATATTGCAAACTTCCCACTATAGGTAGTGCTAAGTACAATAGTGGGGGTTGCAGGATCTTCGTCATTACATCTCACCACTTGGACCCAAATGAGAGTGGCAGTGGAGTGTTTATAGGGAACTATATTAGATTGGTGTTCGGGCATGATCCCGATCATGAGGAAGCAAATCTCTGACTATAAGAGAGGACGTCGCAAGAATTTTGGTTATTCTAGTATATTGGTAGCATTATTCTTTGAGAGAGTGCCTGCTATTAGCCCTGCAGTACCACTTACAGTTTTCTCTCCTCACCAGCCTAGACTGACTAGTTGGGGAGAAGCATTCCTTCGCTAGGGTGGTGAAGGATCAGTCCAAGGTGTATATGATGATGACTTCTATGTGTGGTGGGGACGACAATTACCAGCACTTGAGTAGTTTCCTTACTCAGGTTTAGATTTTCAAGGAGATAATGATCTCATCCTCCCACCAGGAGGCATGTGGGGAGAGCTATGTGTTTTACTTTTTATGTTTTTAATTTTTTATGAATTTTTATCATAAAGTTATATACATATGTATATGAGTTTTTAATCCATTTTAATGTCGTTAAAATGCATATGTTGGGCCTATACGCCCTGATGGGAATCCTAGTATGTATGTACGACTTTTACCAGGTGGAGACCAGGGTTTATTGAGAGTACTTGACGAAAAGCTGACTAGGATGACCCAAAGAGTTCTAACTATAAAGATTAAGTAGATTCCTACTATTATGCAAGAATTTGTAGTAGGAATTCCACCTATCTAGATACGTCTCATGAGGAGGGTAGCTAGGGCCGGTCTAGTTTATATAGAAGTTGAAGAGGCTGCTACAACTGAAGAGGATGACGATGATGATGATGCTGGTGATGCAGGTGATCAGGCCTAGATCTATAGGAATCTTATGGATTGCGATCCAAATTTTTTGTATATTTATACAGTTGTGACTGGATCTTAGGATCAAAACTCGACCTATCTATGGACATATTTTTACATATATATATATATATTTTCTAGTTATTTACATGTGTTGAAATGTATCTGTTGTGTATATTTTACAAAATGTGTGTTAAATTAAAATCTAGAATATAGTTCGCATATGCATCAGTTAATGTATTTTCATTACGTGGAATGTGATTAAATGAAATATAATCGAAATTTATTTCAATTAATCTAACCTACAAAAACTGACGTAACAAGGTAGGGTTTCACACCTGATAAGCCCCATTGAGCTGGGAAACCACCAGTTGAGAGTCAAGTTTGAATTCCAACTAGGTGATGCCACATGACAAGGCATCCCATAAAAACTCAATAACATCCCTATACTCTGCCACATTATTGGTAGCAGGACCTAGGAAAGTGCCTCCAAAGGCAACTAGCTGCCCTGAGGGTGAATATATGGCCCATGCGGTTGAAGACAGGTTACAAGTATGACAACTAGCACCATCCACAAAACCTATGAACCACTCAGCTGACATATGTAACCATCACCAGATGGTATAAGAACACTAACCAGCTAAATATTGTACATAAAATTACATACAATAAAAATACAAGAAAAAGCACTAAGCCTATGCATAGTACTTCTTCAGACTTCGTCGAACATGTTTAGAATCGAGATAGGTTCGGATTCCATGTTCAATGATACATAGATCTATGCCTAGTATAGATGACCAGGCACATGCATCACGAAATTCTTTTAACAGGGCAGTATATATGGCAACCTCTTCCGAGGAAAAGTTTGCATCAATATGCAATTTTTCGATGACTTCGGGGTTTGTAGAGACATTGATAGGACAAAAATATACTGTCACTCTCCTATTGAAATCATGGTTTTCAATTATACTCAGATATGGAAGGAAGTAGGATCTATGGTGAAGATCTTCGCAGATCTAATATTACCCACTAATGGCTTTCAAAATGGCTTCATCCGAAGGCAAAACCATGTCTAAGCAGTCATTTGAATATAAAGAGTTCTCTGCCAAAGCATGAAGGTAAGATTCCTTCGACCCTCTGATATTGTAGAAGGAGTCAAGATCAGATCATAAGTGGTGTTAATGATATCTTGGTAAGCCACTTCCACTGCAGATAAGGGAACCTGAGGTTCATAATGGGTAGGAAGGACCCAAGGACCAGTTCTATCGACAACTGTCGTGATAGACTTACCGACACTCGTAGAACCTAGATAATTTATTGGGGCTAGGATATCAAATGTTCCCATTAACGATGAATACATTCCATCCCCCAAGCTCTTCATAGTCGGCTTGACTTGATCGACCAAAGGTACGATGGACTCATTCGTTTCCAAATGACCCCTTCGAGTGAAATTGAGTTGGTCAACAGTAACCAACTTAATCTGAAAATCTGGTAGGATACCATGCGGGTCAAATAACCTCTTGTCGAAAGCAGTAAGCAAGGTGTTTGACAAAACTAGTTTCAGGGAACCTAAAGCTTTCCAGCAAGAAAGAGACATAACGCATGTGGAAGCACCTCATCAACAACTGTACGCCCAATGGTCTTACCACCATGAACAAAATCTACTGAAAAGGATGCATGATATAGTAGGCGCATCTTAACATATGACAGATCAAACTTTTCCATCAAACTCGAAGAATCCATGCTGTCTAAAGCTGCTAAAATGGCATCCCATTGAGCGGGAAAACTCTGAAGCACTTCCAATGCAGACATCACACAAGGGTTTTGGGACAAATATTCCACCACATAGTAGTTAGAAGAAACCCTAGAGTTTGGGTTGTGAAATTCCTTTTTAAAGATACCTTTTAGTATTTTTGGCATTGGATCAACAGGTTTCTCGATTGTGAGAGGGTTAGAGGTTTCACCAACATAATTACCCTTCTCTAGAGCCTCCGTCTCATAATTTTTGTTTCTCGTCTGGAGCGAGGTACTAGATCGTACCATGTTGATATAATTTTGGTTAGGAGGGGCACCAGGAGTTCCCTAAACTACATGGATCCTTCAGGACAACCGGTTGTTGGGTTTTGAGCATATTTTGAGCTTGATCAATGAGAGGGAATTGATGAGTTAAGTGATATCCTTGTCACAAATTGCAAGGAAAATTCACTCGCTTATTATATTTTAGACCCCCATTAGCATCATTCGTGGGTTCTTTCTTGTTTTGGTTACCCCCACCCTTCTTCCCTTTCTTCTTTTTTCCACTAGGTTGCTGATTACCCTTCTGGGAGGATTGTACAAAAAAATTGCATTTTGGGGTGAGGGGGTAGCCTTTGCTGCCTCCACTGTATACTGCTTGATGGATAACTCACGGAGTTTCTTGGCCAATGACTCTACAGTGGGAGAATTTACTGAACTGACCATGCCATTGGCATGGGGTCCAGGCTTGGGTTTCTCAACACTATGGGTGGATCGTGGTGCCTCAGGTATGATTTCATGTAATATCCCAGACTGATCATATATCAAATCCATCTGCCGGGCCCTGAGGATGGCCTCTTCTTCAGTGGTCACCCCCAAAGTGGATACATCCTTAGATATATAAGGAAATAAAGATTTAAGGAACCACTCTAACAAGAACTTCGGGGAGGGGGGGGNGACAATAGGTCTGTGCCAGCATCAGATCAGAAAAGAAGCTGGAAGTGGTTCAAAAACACATTTTCTAAGTCCCAAAAACTGTAAAATGCAGCAGAAGGAAATTCAATATACCACTTTGCTTGAACACCAGTCAAATTCCTTTGTAACAGCCTCAACCAAACGGTGTCATCGTTCAGTGAGTTGGAAGAGAACCATACATGAAAATTGGTGTTATGGGCACCTGGATCTTCACCAGTTTTTCCCTCAAACTTGGGAATGTCCGAGGGTAACTTGCTTGGAACAGGTGGCCATGTGGCACTATGTTTCATTGGGTCATTCATCAACTTAGACAAATCTGGCAAGTTTAACATTTCCAGGAATGGAATTTTAGGCCTAATCGGAGCTTGAAAAACATGAGTTTGGGAAGTAGAAGGACCTGCCCCCTTATTCCCAAACGTAAAGGTGGGGTTGCCCCTAGCCGCCGGTTGTGAAGTAGTTGGACTACTTTGAAATGGATTCCATCGATGATCTAGTGGATTATTTGTGTACGGTGCAGTATAAGTGGTTTGAGCCCCTCCAGATGAAACTGGAGTCTGAAATACTGGAGCGGGTATCCCTCCACTAAAAAGTGAAAAGGGAGAGCTCGTAAATGGGGTTGTAACTGGGGTTTGGAAACCTTGGCCAAAAGAGTTTTTGTTTCCAAACTGCATCCCCACTTATGCAAGTGTAGGGCCTACATAAGGAGTATATGGGGGAATGTGCCCCCCATTCCATAGGAATCCTTGAACAATTCAAGAGGATCCACTAGGACCACTCTGAGTAGTGTGCATGAAAGAAGGGGAAGCAAAAGGAGCACTGGGGATCCCAGTGACCACACCACTAGAAGGATCTACTGCATGGGAGGGAGCCGATGGTTGGACCACTCGACTACTCAGTGATAGAGGTGCAGTAGATGCACTAGGTCTAGGAGTACCAACTAGGGAGGTGGCACTCCTCCAACCAACATGGCTGAAGTGGGGGTAGAAATAACCTCTCCAGAGTTAGCCATAACTCTGCTCACGGGAACACCAATCACAGGTGAAGTAAAAGGGAGAACTTGGATGATCACAGGATCATTTAAGTCAGTAAGAGGGGTTAAATTTCCTTGCAAAATCGTCAACCTACAAATCTTCAATCTCTACTGCGGTTGTATCAAATTGATTAGTCCTAAGTTCTGGTTCACCTGGAACTTCGCTTACTCCTACCGGTTCGAAAGAACCGTTAGTATCTAATATCCGTATTTGAGGGGGCGGTGGAGGATCCACTGTAATAGCTAGTGAAAGGTTTTTCAACCTTCTTGAACTTCTGAGAGGTTGTTCCTCCATGGCTAAAATATTGACTCTTCACATACCTAAAGGTCGACTAAATACAAGCAAACCACACATCACTCACTAAAAAATCTCCTAAATCCAAACATACAAACAAGTATAAGATATGCCTTCCAGAAGAAAGTTGATATATGGTTACTTGGCGTCCCTGTAGATGTTCTTAGGAACAAGTGGAGGAATCACACAACCTCTCTCCCACAACTTCTACCGGGTTACCTTCCAAGCCCGTCCAATGTAGACCAGAAATAGCTTTTTGGTATACTTGTGTATGAACCCTAATGTCAGAGAGACTAAAGGATACCACAACTACACTAAGAGTCTGGGGGGACATTCGCAAGCCTGATTCGTACACATGGGCAAGGTAGAAAATCCCAAAACCCTGTCAACACCGGCACCACACGGAGCCCAAGAGGTGGTATTGACAGAAGTCCCCAGATGCGTAAAAATACTGATCTACGCTAGAACAAGGAATCATAGCTTTATCTCCTCAGTCAAGGTCCTCACGTGGCCTCGTGCTTAACTCTTGTGTGAGAGGAGCTTCCTAGATACACTTAGATATAGAGGAGGATTTACATAGTGATTGGTCAGCTACGTTTGAATCAAATACTTTTGGAGAGTTAAACTTCATAATCCACAAGTCTAGCCTAAGCTAGTTGGTGTATGGACCTAAAAAAGATAAACTTACTAATAATTTTTAATTTTATCGTTCTTTTTAATAGGCTATTCTTAGTCAGAGGCAAATGGCGTGAAACTTTATATGGTGTTGTAGACTCGATAGAAGAAAGCAAAAATGGTGCATAAAAGTATTTTTTCAAATCAAATTACAACTACTAAGCCAATTTTTTCTTTTGTTTTAAATGAAAGTTAATGAAATTAAAACTAAGCATGAGAAACTTACAAGACTTTTTAAGAATTTTTGAATTTTTATTTGAAAAATAACGAAAATAAATACTACATGCAACCTAATGCAAAATATTTTTGTCTTTTCTTTTCAAACAACTTCAAAAATTACAATGCAAAAGAATGCAAACTTGAGAAAACTTGACTAATCTAAGCATACAACAGTGAAATGAGGCAAAAAGGATCCCAAAGTAACCCACTTCAATCAAAAGGAAGAAAGAAACTGGAACAAACCCTAACTTGGAGGAAATAACAAATTGGAAGCTTACTAGATCCACAAAAGAAGAGTGATAGACTCAGACCACAAGAAACAATACAGAGCACAAAGTATTCAAAGGACTTGATCACTAACCTAGAACACAAGCACTCAAACTTGCAAACCAAGCAGGAGGACCACCTACACTCACCAATGGAAGAAAATCAAACACAAAAGCTCAAGAACTTGAACAAATCAAGTAAACGATGTGAAGTACAGACCTCAGACTCCCAAAGTCATGTCAACAACAGAACCCTCACAAGAAATCAAAAGGCCAAAAACTAGGGACAAGCAAACCCTAATGGACAAAAATATTGCTACATGAAACACGCGAATGTTTATACAGAAACCCCACGTACAACACACGACTGTCTAGAAGGAAACCTTCATGTGCATAGTGAAACACGCCATTGCCTATGCAGACAACCCACATGTGCTGCCAAAATGTTTTCAAAGAAAATTACTAGCAAGAAGGTTCTGAACAAGCTAAACTGTAAATCAAAGGAAAAAATATTAAACACACCCAGAATAAAATAGAAGCAAAGGCTAGTAATGGAACCTAAATAACGAACCCACATCAGGCCGGACTCCCCAGTGGAGTCACCAGTTCTGTTGTTCAGGACAATGCACCCTTGTAACCTAGGGTCTCTGGGGTTACCAACTTACTAAGACACTTCCAGACAATCGGCTTATCTAGAAAATGAAATAGGAATAGGAAGGAAGCTTAGCATACCCGGTTTATGACGGTTGAGCCAAGCTTGGTCTTCTCCTCTTTAAGTCTCCTTCAAAGCTTCCAGGGCTTCTGCAATTCGCCTGCAAAAGACAAATTATTCCAGTAATATCTTGTATATATATGTCAATAGTTAATGAAATACATGTTCATAATAAAATAATTAGACAATTCATAATTCATCATATACGAGAATGCCACAATACAAAGATTGGAAGAAGATCTTTCTTTATTCATAAACAGAGCATGGTGAGATTACAACCTAGCTTCTGAAACAAGGACTCCTTTGCAAATCGAGGACATCAAGTTCTGTTGCTCCAAGATGTCTGAAGGCATACCACCAGCATAACTTTGCTCTTATTAGAATGATTGATTAGCCCCATCCAAAGGCATCTATTTATACATGAGGAAATAGAGTGGTTTCGAAGGTTAGGATGGTTGAGACAGTTGAGATAGTTATGGATTAAGGTTCAACTGATATCGACTAATCATGATTTATATTTTTTAAAATTGAACTAAGGTACACACGAGTATGTATATAGGAAAGGTGTGTATGCCATGCTCCTTGCTTTAAGGCAAGCCACGTTTTCAAGGTACACGTAGGTTGCAATGCAAATAGTCGCATATGACATGCGGGTTGCAATGCAAATAGTCGCGTGTGCATCTCTAATATCCAAATGAAAATATATTAAGCTGGTCAGGATTTTAAGTATCAATGGTCATGCAAATTTATAGTGTTTTGGATTACTTCAATCCTAATTGTCCTTTTGTGTCCCGACATAGTGGATGTCAGTACTCAGATGGAGAAGTGCCATTTTGGTTGATAAGACATACCTCAACAAGTCTTTATTCCTCATTGAGTACTTGAAGCATTAATATACACATCATGTTGAATAATATCCTGGGGATATTACGTTCCTCCCCACTTGGTGTTCCTCTTTCTAGTAATACCATCATGTTCCAATTTTTCAAAATTGGCTATAGCACGTAGGTGATTGGCCATTTTTTCATTGATATGTATTTAAAGCCTTATCATTTCAACATGTACCTACAACATTCATCAAAGGAAAACATGCATGTCATATCCAATTATATGCAACACTAATTCCATCCATATTATTTTTGAATTCATACCAAAGGGATGCATATATTCATAACACAAGATTAAGTATTTAATGATAACCCAATACTTATTTGTATAAATATATTGCTACTTCAAAAGGCTATCACATATGAGAATAATATGGTTGTCCTTTCTGACACATGCTCCTTGATCCCAATAAACATGTAACATGATTCTCTCACAACATATTCATTCAAGTTTCCTCTTCCTTGTAGCTACTCACCCTTCTAGGATAAAGCATCCCCTTCTTTTCTAAATAGTACCTTGAATGATACATCATTTACGAAGGATTTAACATGCAAGAAGAGTGCCAAATTATAGAGTTTTACTATTGAGATGTTCCTCTCGAATCTTGTAATTAATCAATAACTTATGGTAGTCAATGTACAACAAAGGGTTCCAATGTCAGCACAATATCATTCTCTTTGTTCTTTCTATATTACAACAACAATCATCTATCCTTAATAGACAAATCGCTCATCTCACTTATATCATACACATATAGTTACTATGAGATGTCATAATAAAAATTTCCAATTGTCATTTTGAATTTTGCTTCATACAAAAACTAGTTTTCACAACTGTGAGGTTCCACTCAAAATGTTTGGCACTCACATGCAATAGAGACTAGTCTACATTCTACAATACATGTGTTTTCCATATTCAATAAATTTCTACCTCTAATACGTCCCTCTTGATACGTCCCTCTTGATAGAGTTTCCATTCAACCAAACAAACTATTAATATACATGCATATAATTATTTAATTGCAACATCACTAAAATACATGAAATAATATTATAATTATGACATACCAATAATTCAATTACTTTCATTTGTGTTTATATCAATTTCAAGGAACCACAACATAAGCATGCACTCACATAATGCAATCAAACACATGTACCAACATACATGATGCATAATCAAAGCGTTCACATTCCAATTGTATTATGTTACTATTATTGTTTTTCTTGTGGGTTACCTCCTCCCCCTCCCACTATGTTTATTAACATTATTTATTGATACTTTTAATATTATTATATTTTTGTCATCAACATCATCATTATTATCATTAATTAATCAATCAATATTTGTTTATGATGTAATATACCCTTGTAATACATTTAATACTACATCCTCATGTAATAAAATCCACCATGATGAGCTGCATCGCTTAGCCAACATTGAATCGTCATGTGACCAGGGTGAATCCACGGACTTGGGTAACACTTTTTGGCAAGCGCATTTCGGCAAAAACAGAAAAACGCACCTCGGTCGAGGGCTTGTTAAGCCCTCGATCGAGGTCTTAATATCTCGACCGAG
>LPNX011124202.1:392628-517790 GCA_001517045.1 Pseudotsuga menziesii
CCTCGGTTGAGGGCTTGAAAAAACAGACTTAGCCCACATTCAAACAAATGGAAAATTTCCTGTGCCTTGCAGAGGTGTAAACCCTGCCATTCCTAGCACATAACTGAGCGAAGTTGATACCAATAGATTCACCAACGAATCTTCTATACATTGAGGTATCATACACGCATTTTGGCATTCATATGATATTTATTTTTTAATTACTTCTAAAACTTATACTTAAAAAACCACACTGCAACTTCGAAGCAGCTCAAAGAAAAATCCACAGAGTTAAAAATACACAGCCAAAAAATTCTTAAAAATGCACACATCACATATTGACGTGTCCTCTTCAAAAGGGTATCTTTGGTTTTTCAATTTTTGAAAAAATAAAAAAAAATTCTTTACGTGGACAAATATGTATTTAAAACGATGCTGAAATCGAATGTGGTCACTTTCGAAAAATAATAAATAATTATATAATGCGAGAAAAATTAACAAAAAAATATGCACATCACACTGCATTTTATGTAGATCATTCTCATAAACATATTTTTTTAAAATTATTAATGCAAGATTGAATTACTCTATGTGGACACGAGCCACTTATTAGCTTCAAATTTTTAAGGTCACACAGTTCATTAAATGAAAAAATTCACACATTAAATGACATCGGAATATTTTAAAAAAAATATCACTATGAAGCCAACATAATATTCTACAATTTGTTTTTTTACTGCAAGTCAAAATTCACATGGCATATATGCGTTTTGAGGGCTTCTATCTAGCACATGAGTAAAAAATCAGGTTTTCATCGCCAAATTTGGCCAAAAAGTGTTACCCATCTTCATGGAATCACCCACCACCTTCCTAATACTCATTTGACCATTTGGACACCTTTTTCCTTACCCCAAACAAAACACCACAAATATACTCCTTCAATGCTCTTTAGTGTGGGAAAGAAGGTTACAATTCAAGACACCGATACAAGTAGAGGGACCATTAGATACTTGTGTAATGCTTGGGCGGACTTTCCTGACTACTCCTCTTCCCAAAACTAGTCGAATCATATATAATATCTCTTTTCAAGTAGTGTTCCATACATATAAATTCTTAGAAGAATTCCCCTCCCCCACCATTTATTATATATGGTTGTCTGTAAGTTTTCAATTTACCAAACTTTTTAATTGGTCATGAAAATATTATCACTTCTTTTTTAACAGATAGAGGGGTCTATAATGAAAAATATTCATACCACATAAATTTGTTAAAGGAACAATGTAGTTTCAAAAAGAAATCTTGGCATTTACCTTGAATTGAATACATGCCTATTGAGGATTCTAAATACACTTTACATGATGTTCATGCAAAACAATTCAATACATTATACTAATTTTAGGAATTCATCTCTTAGGCTTATTATCATTTATAAATTAATGTTCATGTCTACTCATGTTAATAAATCATACATTATAAAGGGGTGGAAGCTTCCAAAGGGGGGATAGGAGGGGAATCACCTTTGATCTTGAAGGAAATCATGAAAAAAAAATTCACCCGGGTTTAAGAAAATCTAGCAATAACCAAGCGAAAGACGTTGGTGCTCTATAAGGAATTAAATATACTTAGCTCAAGAGGGATCAAGTGCCCTACTATAATAGGGGATTCAAATATTAAAATATGACACCTAAGAAAGCAATTGAACTCCAAGGATGATATCCTTGTGAGTCTCATTAACATAATTCAATTTTTTATGAGGAGCTTCAAATCCATATACTTGTATCATATTTTGAGGGCCTTCAACGCTAAAAAAATATCGTAAATCAAATGAATTTGTTTTGCACTTGGAATTATAATGATAAACAATTGGCCTGGGAGGCAATGTTCTTTCATCTCCCACCTCCCATGAACGCTATAAGCATTGCATATATTATATATGTGGTAAATATTCCTAGACAAGTGGTGGTGGAATGTCAAGCTGAAGGGATGGGAGGAAGCACTACCCATCACATATTACATTACTGATAAAGGGGGAATATATGGGTTATAATGTAGGCATGGGACACTCTTGTGATGGCCACATGAGTGGGTAATGTCCTTGCACAATAGTATTATATTATGTAGGTTCTTATTCCTATATTAAAAATATTATGATAAGAATATGTGGATGCATAAGAATATAAATATATAATGTAACAAATTAAAAGAATTCCATCATTAATTAGATTAGAGAGGGGGTTATTAGATAATAATAATAATAATAATAATCCAATTATGAGTTATTTATCTAATTTAGTGAAATTTTTCATGGGTATTTTTCATGTGGACATGTTTCCAATTGAAGGGAGCTTGCAAAAGCTTAAAAGGGGGTTCTTCTTCCTTGGAAAAAAATGTCCTAGGAATTAGGGAGAGATGGAGGTTTGGAGGTTGAGGATAGGACTTTGATGTTGATGGTTGGGTGGCTTGATATTGTTGAGTGAAGGCTTAGGGGATCTTCGCCTATTACTGAGAGGATGGTTCGAAGGAGAGTGGTCCTTCCCACATGTGGTTTCTTGAGTTGATGCAGGTGTTTGTTAGCTTCTACGATAAAATTGTAAGTCTAAAATCATGGGTTCAAGTATTCCTTCCTCTTTTTCCTATGTTTAATAAATGTTCACTGATTATTCTAATTTTAAAAATTAGGTATGTTGTGATTAATTCCATGTTCTTTATTATGGTTGAAAATCACTATAACTATGAATTTAAGTTAAAAAAAATTGTATTTTATTCGATTTCGAACATATATCCCCTTATTGTGAATTTAGGTCCTTAACATGGGAATTGAATCCCTCTGGACCACTAGTCCCATTTCTAAACTCGCACAAACAAGAAGTGAAATATCATAAAATCATGAATATGGTTTGGAGTAATGAAGGTGGGATTTCAATTTGTGACCTTTTTCTTGCTTTGTTTCTTCTAAGGAGCTCTATGAGTGGTGTTGAGTGCAATTTAAGGGGATATCACATTATTTACCTCATGGAATTTTGTAGACTGGTCATGGTGGGTTCATATGATTTAGAGACTCAATAAAATTTGTATTTAGTTCTCTTGCAACTCTATATCTTGGATGTATTATCTTGGACTCATGGATCCCTCCAAGCCTAGGAATTGTTAAATATAATTTTTCTTTGCTTTGATAATTGGTCTATGACAAGCTCATATATATTTTTTATCCTAGTGGTGCCAATATTAGTCAAATATCATCAAATATATCCATTATGGTCATTGATTCCTCAATGGATCATCAAACTTGAATTAAGCTCAATTTAGAGGTAATCACCATCTCATGAACATGTAGGTTGTTTAAATTATTGTGCCATTGATATACATGAAATGAGTACAATTGAATTGTATTATTGTGCAGTGGAATATTGGAATGAAAAATACACACTAAACAAGACAAATTTCACAAAAAATTGATAAGAATTGCTTAGTAAAATTACAGTATTATCTTCATTAATCCCAGCAGTATACAACAGTGTTACATAAAGGAGAATTAGAATCATGTGGATATGATTTGAATCTGTCAACTCAATCTGACTGACTGGTTAACTAGAAGTGTCTAAAACACTATTGAAGCTCACTAGTCTAACTCCAAATGTCTAATTCAGTCTCGCAATCAGTTAAACCAGTTAAACTGATGAGGTAGGTGAGAAATGGAGCCTTCCCCCATGCAACCATATAAGACTGGTGCTAACTGAACTGGAGGACATATAACTAAATGTAACTGGTGCTAACTAAATGTAATTGGACCCAATATCAATTAATGACTCCTAAGTTAGGAAAATATAATCTAATAGACTAAGTATGGACAAGGTAGGATTACAAATCCTAACACCCTCTCCCCCCCTTAATCTTAACTTGGACAACTATGGGCCCTGGAAACAAGGCCAAAAGTCACCAGTTACAATCTAAAAGAATTAAAAAAAGTTGCTTAATAAACCGAGGAAATAGGGTAAAACCTCGTGGGAAATCCCCCCCTCAAAATAAGCTGGAACAGGAAATACAAGCTATTCTTAGGAGAAAAATATTCCTCTTTGGGAAATAACTTGCTAAATCTCTGCTGCAATTTGCAACACTATGCAGAAGCATGGTTCTTCTATGCAACAACATCCTGAAGCTATGCATGCGAACCTCTCAATGTCCTTCTGATCTGATGGATGTAGTATGTCTTTCTTCTTGCCGAAGGAGGAAATGAGTGATCAAGTTTCTTCTTTTGTGGGACAAATGGTTGATCATTCGCTATCATCAAGTAGCACTTTCCTGAAACCTTGTTGGACCACTCTGTAGAGAGTGAATCTGTGAGAGAAGGAGCAACATACTCATTCTGATACTAGACCTTGTTCTCCTTCTGTCTTCTGGATTCCTAGCACCATCCCCTACTGCAACAATGGGATTTTGGGCCCATTTAGGATTAGGCCACTGATTTGGGATGGGATTTGGATTTGGATCTAGAATATCATGAGGTTCATCCTCAATACCAAGACCATGTTGATCTTGTTCCTCTTCATGGATGGGAGTTGGATCTGGATCTAGAATATCATGAGGTTCAGCCTCAATACCAAGATCATGTTGATCTTGTTCCTCTTCATCTGAATATGAAACATGTGACAAATCATCATCATCAAAAGGTAGTGGAATAATGGTTATACCTTCTTGTGCTTCGGATGGTGGTAGATCAAACAACTGATCTTCTTCAAACTGAACTCTACGCTCAATGAAGCATTTCCTAGTTGCAACCTCCATCAAATTGTATACTTTTGCATCCTCTGTATATCCCAGCAATATGCATTCGCTACTCTGGGCTTGGAAGGCCTTTTTCTTATCAATGGGTATTTTGGCCCAAGATTTGGAACAAAAAACTCTCAAGTGAGATACACTGGGCTTATGCCCATGCAGTGCTTCGAATTGAGTGGCCCCAACCACTTATTTATGAGCAACTCTATTATGTATGTATGAAGAATAGTTTACAGCTTCTTCCCAAAGAGAAGGAGAAGGAAGGTTTCCATCTCTTTCAATGATCTATTTTTCCTCTCATCCACACCATTATGTTGTGGTGTGTATGGAACTGAGTGTTCCATTCAAATCTCCTCTAATTCAAAATAATGCTGAAAATCTCTTTTAATTTATTCACCTCCATTGTTTGTTCTTATGGACTTGATCTTTTTCCTAAAACTATTCTCAACCAAAGCTTTAAAAACTTTAAAAATTCCAAATACTTAGGATTTTTGTTTCATGAAATATATCCAGTATAACTTAGAACAATCATCAATAAAAGTAAGGAAATACTTGGAACCATTAATTGATGTTGTAGGCATGCATCCTGACACATCATTGCATATCAAATCAAGTGTAGAAGCATCTCTATGTGCTTTCCCAACTTCATACCTCTTCTCTGGATGCTTACCTACCAAGAAACTAGGACATACTCCATCGGAAGTTTGGATGAGAGGCAAGAATTCAACCATTTTATCATTGTGGAATTGCTGGAGATATTTGAAATTGATATGCTCGAATCTCTCACGCCATATATTGCTGGTGTTGTTATCATGAGTCAATAGAGTTTTAGGATGTTAAACATGCAAAAAATGAGAGAAATAATAGGCCTTAGTGGCATGATTAGCAATACCTTTCGCTATGAGCTTTTAAGTAGATTTTTCTGTGATTTAAAATGAGTCAGAGTCGAATGTAACTCTCTTGGGAGAGCCTGTATGGTTCATTTGATAAACATAGAACAAGTTTTTTGTAAGAGAGGGTACATAGAGAAAATTCTTGAACTTATCATGCTAGATTTTAACTGAACCTCTCCCAATAGTTGGGATTTGGGAGTCATCTCCCATGTGAATGCTAGGTCCTTCCGATAAAGTGAGAGTGGAGAAGGATTCCTTGGAGGCAACCATGTGGTTGGATGCTCCAGAATCAATCAAGTAATATTTCAAATGAGTAGGGATTGCCTTTAATGCATGGAGTCTCTCATGATATTTTTTCGGTGGTCCAACATCAGACTTCTTTGCTCCTTGTGGAAGGGCAATGTTTTTCTGTTCAAGGAGGGATGACAGTTGGTCAATTTTCTTCTTCATGCACTGGCTTTCAGGATGAAATCCCCTCATACAATAAATACACTTAGTCTTTTCAAACCTTTTCTTATTCTTGGAACTTGAGGCTCCTTCAAAAGCCTTTTGATTCTCTCTTGGCTTCGAATTAGAGGCTTTAGGCTCCTTCCCCTTGTGCTTCCCTTTAGATTTTGCATTGGTTGAGTCTAACATCATAAGAGATTGGTTATTGTAAGTTTGGAGAACTTGCATTTGTGCCAACTTATCCTGCTCTTGTATTAAATACTCGACAAAGACATCTAGTGAAGGCATATTCCAATTGGGGATGGAAGCTCTTCTGGAATGGAAGGTAGATATGAAGAAAGAGTAATTAGAACCAATCTTGTTGAGAAAAGAGATCACAAGCTACTCATCCTTCCTCTCTATTCTGCATTGCTTACATTGTAGTGCTAGAGACTTGAATTTTGTGAAAAAATGTTGGATAGTTTCAAAATTGCTGTGTTGTAATGCAATTAGCTCATTCTCCAATATGTGCCCTCAAAGATCATATTGTTTTCCAAACAATGATTCAATCTCCTCCCAAGCATCTTTAGGATTCTTCAATCCCTCAAGGTGAAAGAGGAGATCCCTAGAGATGTGAATGCAAAGGAATCCAAATGATTCATCCAACCGATTCAGGAACTTATTTTTCTCAATAGGATGATGAGGTTTTGTCTCTCTTCCCATAGTCATCCTATACAGACCAAGCTTGCACAAGGAGAATTGCATATATTCCCTCCAATCAACATAGTTTAAGGGTGTAAGGATACGGGGTAAGAGAGCTAAGGAATCCATCAATTTTCCTTCCGAACTGTCAATTCTTCAATCAAGCTATGTAGTACTTGTAAGAAGCACTACAAAATAAAAAACAATTCATAATCATGTCAGAATCAAGCCTTCCATCTCGACATGTACACATTCTCATGGTTTGCCACTCCTGCAGAGACTTCTCTGAAAGAATTTAGAGTTAGCAATGCACACTTTTCATGACTTATGTGGAAACCTAGTTTCTTCTGGTGTACAATGGAGATTGGACAAACTTGTTGTATTCCTGAATAGGTTCTGATACCATGTTTAAATTATTGTTCCATTGATCTACAAGAAATGAGTGCAAATGAATTGTAAAATTATGTAGTGGAATGGAATAAAAAATACACATTGAACAAGACAAATTTCACAGAAAACTGATAAGTATTGATCAGTAAAATTAAATTATTATCTTCATTAATCCTAGCAATATACAATAGTGTTACATAATGAGAATTTGAATCATGTGGATATTATTCGAATATACCAAATCAATCTGACTGACCAGCTAACTAGAAGTGTCTAAATCACTATCGAAGCTCACTAGTCTAACTCCAGATTTCTAATTCAATCTCTCAATCAGTTAAACTAGTTAAACTGATGAGGTAGGTGAGAAATGGAACCTACCCCCATGCAACAATGCAATAATGGTGCTAATTGAACTGGATGACATCTAACTGATTGTAACTGGGGCATAACTTAGATTAATTAGGTACCAACTATCAACAACTGAAGGAGGTTGGTTGTGGCACTCTGAGTGGCTCCTAAATTGAAGGGATTGGTCTTAGAGGCACATAAAATGTTGCATGAATGTGCGTTCAGTTGCAGTTAACCTCTATATGTGTTCCCCACACTCTAGTGGTTGGTACTGGTGGCATCGATAACCCAAGTGTACCCAATGGTACTAGTGGACCCAATATCAAGTAATGACTCCTAATTTAGGCGAATATAAACTAATAGACTAAGTATGGACAAGGGAGGATTATAAATCCTAACATAGGTATCCCTCTCTCATATTTCTAGTCAAATTAATATCCAAGATCCAAGCATGCATAAATTTTAGAGATAAAATATTGCAAGAGCATGCAAATTGAGAAACTGAATGTTTGATTGTAGCATGTTTCATGAATTAGTCTTGGGCCTCAATAGGATCTCACATTATTTGGACACCCATCCAAAGGTTTCAACAGGATTTGTCCCTAATATAGTAAATGATGACGAGATTTTCCAATAAGGATAAGGAGACATTGAGATGGGAAATGTAGAATTGGGTAACAAGCTACAAGCTAATATCAAACATGAATACCTTAACGGTCATATCTTCTATTATGTCTATGTTCCTTTAAAATGTCATGTAAGGTACTTTTTATTCAAGTTAGTTTATTAGGATCCATACAAGTTGGAATTTTATGTATATGTCTAGGAAAGTATGGACAATTCAAGTTATAGGTAGAATTTTTGAAATTGAGCAACTTCTTGAAAGTCTAACTTTAAAAAAGTCCATTTTTATTTTGTATTAGCATGTTGTACAATGCAATTGCAACCATGCTTTAATACAAATATATATCAAATTTGGGATAAAAAAATATACACTACAAGTATCAATTTTCAATAGTAGAGTTCCAATACAAAAACTGTTTATAAATTATGGGATGGAATAGCTTTCAAGGCCCACTTATCCCATGTCTAATTTTCTTCTATTGTCATTGCCTTAGTGGATTATACCAAAATGTTGCAACATTCACAATAAAATTACACCCATGAAACAGATTTAAATATCTTCCCATGGAGATCATCTCATATATAATTCTCACATTTTTCCATGTACCCATCATACCATGAAATATATACACAACTAGTTATTTACATAAATTTCCTCCTTCATGTCTCCCACCTACATCACCATCTTATCTAGGGAATCAAGATGAGTATTTGGTTTTGTGTTATAGTAATATCCAACTACTATAATCATCCAATTATCATGCAAAGGGCTTGAGGGAATGATGATTCATATACCTTCCAATATTCCCCCTCATTGATTGACTTCTTCACTTGGTAATATATTTGCTAGTTTATTATTAGACCTTCAAACATGATATGGGGATAGAGTTCATGCCTTGTCATTTTCTCCCTCCTCTATGTATTTCCAAATGTCCATCATTTCACATAGATGCTTCTTATTAATTGTATGCATATTCTCTCTATCTTTGTGTATTCATTTATAGAGTCTACCATTCATTTCGTTACAAATATTCCAAATAAGGATTCCTCGGACTCAGGTTTTATATTTGGTCCACTATTTTATTCTCGATGGTCAAAGGTTGCTAAAATTCCAAGAATTATGCTAGGTTCTCCCTCATCTCTGAAAAATGATATAAGATGTAGTTCATATGTACCATATGTCCATTGCAACTATAAAATGGTTAAAGAGATGATATTGACTCTCCTCATTTTCATAGTTTGGACATAATGAGCCACCCATGTATCCCTTCTTCTTAATATATTGAAAATTTGAATTTGGTTTGTTACCTACAAGCTATATATGGACACTAATTTTGGGCCAATTAAAGTCGGGGTGGGGGGGTGGATATCATTTTATAGGTCCTTACCTTTTTAATATCTTTTGGGTTACATTTATGGAGTCCATATGACATGTTTACTTGATATGCGCCTATTCCTTGCATTCCGTCATGAATGTTAGATAAAATATTCACCCTAACTTTATTTTGGCTTACAATCTATTTTAGATTGTCATTTTCCGTTAGTGTTAATGTTGTTGTATAGTGGATTTGGTTCTCCCACTTCTTCCATGATTGAGTATCTTCATCACTTAGAGGTTCAAATTAATTCTCTACCTTCACCCAATAAATCAAAGGAAAACCTTTTGGAACCCCATTTTGGGTTTACTAATAAAGGACTTTGTTTGTGCTGGGCATAGTTTTGGAAAAGAGCAAAATCCTAGCACAAGGGGTTAGCTCAATCAATTAGGACCAATGTTTAGGGGTATTTAACTAGTTCCATGCTAGCAAGTTCCTAGTTTGAATCCCCCCTTGGGTTAGGTGGACTTGTCTACATCAACATGTTTTCTAGGGATGCCATCCATTAATATGGGAAGCATCCCTTGGGTTTCCCACAAGATTTTCCTTGGAAAAAATAAGAGCTAAATTTCCCATCCTTTGCCCCATAAAATTATTATTGGATAGGGGGGAAATGTTGTCTTACACTATTCTAGATGAAAAAACCTAGAGGATTTTGGTTCATTCTCATTATTTTTTCTTACATTACTCTAGAATACGTTTATCTCCAAATTTTTCCCCATAGGTAATCTCTAGCTTTGAGCTAGTGCTAAAGTACCTTCACACATTACACTAAATTAATCCATGTGAGATCATGGATGTTGAGCCCTTTATTGTTGAGGGCCTCCCATAGGAAATATCTTTGAATTTTTTGTAAGGATTTAGTTACTTTATTTGGAGCTATGAGAGATAATAGAAAGCCCATGAAGGAATGTTACCTCTTAATTTATCCATGAGGGATTCCCATGAGAGATTTATACTAGCATTATCACTTCGGGATCCCAAGGTGTTCATAGAGGAAATAACCTATTTGGAAGCTATTGTAAACCCTAGTAGATAAAGGAAAAACCCATAAGCATCATTAACAAATGCATCCACAAAATATTAATTACCAAATTGTAAAGAAAACCATTGAGGTAGGGTAGCACCATCAAGTACATTTTATGGAAGGAATCACTCCACAAGTTATGTTTGTTACAATACAATCTCTAACATACCTCAATACAATGATACTCATGTGTATATATACTCTATCGTGAGTATTACTAGGATTATATGTCAACTACTCCTCATTGTTAAATTTATTAAACCCCAATTATCTATGAGCTCTTGTTTTGTTGATTTTCTGTTGGCAGGAAGTTTTGGAGATAATTAGTTGCGTAGTGCCAAAGTTGTTGCGCAATACAGAAGATGGCGCGTAAGGCAGTTTGGTCACATTTTGTATATTGTCGTCATATTTTGTAGATTTTGGTAATATTTTGTAGATTTTGGTTGTTATTTTGTAGATTTTGGTCCAAGTAGTTAGGAAATTGACTTAATTGGACCGCATTATAAAAGGCGCAAGCCTATAAATAGATCTAGGATTGTAGATGTTAAATAATCACGTATCTATGAGAGTATCTTGAGACCGGACTTTTGTCTATCTTTGGATCAACATTGTGGAGAACCTTTGATATTTTTGAGCATATGTGATCTATTTATGATGTGAGAGCTGAAATGTGGAACTATGTTTGATGCGAAGTTAATATGACACGATGGAGAGTTGATGGAACATTGTGTCTTTTTACTCCTTTCTGTTTTCCTACTTCCCGCAATGTGATGTGGATGGTTACTACAATATGATGTTTATTTTTGAATGATGTGATGCTTTCATATGGTGAACAATGTTATGTTGGTAGATCTGTTTATGCATCAATACTTCTGCTGCGATCTGAACATGTAGATGTGATCTGATGAATGATGGTATGACTCTATGAATTATGAAAAACTGCTTGGATCTGCTAAATAATGTTGTGATAGTTTTACAGTAGCTATGCAATCCTCTTTCTTACTGCGGAAACTTGGTTTTGACAGTTCTCCCTTGAACATCTCAGGTGAGACCTCATCTACTCCACAGGTGTTGTTGGACAGGGTAAAACCTGTCTGGGTTGGTTCTCAGGGAGATCGCTGTGTTAAGGGTGTCGACAAAGAGTGAACTCTTGTCGACGGATCTGTGTCAACAAATGTTTCCGTTGTAGGGATCATAGTGCAACGAAAAGGAGGACATGTTGTGGCATCCGACGAGACCGTAGATTCAAGAGTGGTTCAACGAGAAGGCTAGGGAGTTTTCCATGGAGGAGAATCAAAACCCTAGGTTGACGATAGATAGTGGCTAGGAAGGTACCTGTATTCTGATCTCCATGAATAATTTTTCTCTGAGTTTTTTATCGTCTTGTATGAGTGGTTGGCATGATTGGCTTATCAAAAGTCGAATTTCCAAGGAGGCAAGCCCACTTGCTGGACCCTAGAGCTGATCCAGCAACTGCAGGAGGTAGATAACAGAGTGTTAAGGGCTGTCAAATTTTGGCTTGACAAAATATTGGAAGGCTACATTGCTGAGTTCATAGTCGAAACATTCAAGTATTACGGTGACGCAAAAATGGAGTTCTTCAAAGTACCAAGAGGTAGGTTTCTGTTATCGTTGCAACTTTCAATTAAGATGCTCATCTATGAAAAAGTCATACTGAATATGAACTCCAATGAGTAGAGCCTTGGTGTGCGGAGGGTGTGGGTACCACAGAGATGAGGGGTGGATGGAATGATACATGGTAGATGGATGAGAGTTATGATGAGAATGTGAGGGAAGCTGAGGAAGGAAGTGGTCTTCTGTGAAGTGGAGTAAGGTTTCAACAAGAGAAGAGGCAGAGGATAGGAGAGAGTCTTATTGCAACCAAAACAAGAGGCTACGAGAGAAGATAACAAGAGACAAAGAAACCCTACAATGATGAAGGAAACGACTAGGCTACACCCGATCCCAAAGAAAGACCAACCCAGAGAAACAACGTACCCACACCTCTGTGCATTGTTCACACTCAGGAAGAAATACGAGCTCAACACCAAGTTGTCCAATGTGTCAACAACACTTTAATAGTCGCAGATCAATGAACGTAGGAAGAAGGCCCAGGATGGTAGGCGACGATGTAAAGTTACCTCTATTTCAGGGGAATGGGACCGAGGATCCCGAGCAATACTAATTTATGTGCGAAGCAGCTTGGATGGTCAAGCAAGTTCAGGATGATGATGTTAAGAAAGGTCAGTTGGCAATGAACTTTTGAGGTCACACAATGGATTGGTACATGAAGTTTACATAAGTTCCCATGAGGACTCCAATGAATACTCTAGCCGATATCAGAAAAGGATTGATCGAGGAATTCAGAAATCCCAAGTCTAAAGCATAATATATTACAGAGTTAAAAGAGATCAAGCAATATCCTAATGAATCTGTTTGGGACTTTGATCAGGGATTCAAGACGCTAATTGCGAGAGTCATCTTTGACATGAATGATGTACAACATAAGGAATGGTTCATCGCGGCATTAGTACTACATATCAGGATACCTTTGATGCAACAAAAGATTGTGACATAGAGTGAGGATCTGGAGATTGTTAGTTTTTCAACATTAAGCTAGAATTATTAGGATCTTTAACTGAGAGAATAATAAGCACAACAATCAAACACAAGAGACAATGAACATAGTGTTCTTCCTCAAGGAAACCATAAATGGAGAAAACCCTGCAACTTTCTCAGAGATCATTGCTGGATCATCATCTCATCTGGATCATCACTCGATCTGGTTCATCATCAAGTCTGGATCATCATCACATCTGGATCATCACTTGATTTGGATCGTCATCAATCCTGGATCATCATCACATCTGGATCATCATCAAGTCTGGATCATCATCACATGCTATCTCAGAATGGTGCTATCTCGATTCTTCTCCTCACAGGAAGTTTTACAGAGTCAATCCTGTAGGCCTACCCTTCATGTAGGTCTTCATCAACGCTTATATTTGACACTTAGTCAAAATGGCCCACCCAACTCTTACATCTGACCTCATCTTGTCAGAAAGGCACACCCAACACTCACATCTGACCTCATCTTGTTAGAAAGGCCCAGCACTCACATCTGACCATGTGTAAACACATCGCGCCAGAATGGCTCAGCACTTATATTCGATCATGTGCAAGCACATCGCATCGAAAAGGATTTGCACTTACATCCGACCTCATCCTGTTAGAAAGGAACAGCACTCACATCTGACCATGTGTAAACACATCGCACCGAAATGGCTTAGCACTTATATCTAACCTCATCCTGTCAGAAAGGCTCTACACTTACATTCGACCATGTGTAAACACATCACATCGAAAGGGTGTGCACTCACATCTGATCATGAAGGAACTAATCCTATCATCTCATCAAAATGGCCCCCTGTCCCAGACTGAGATACCTGGTAACTGACCAAGTGCCTCCATTCTCCTGGAGAATGGCAGTTTCCCTTACATTTGACCTACTCATCAGAATGGCCAAAACTCACATTTGACATGGGAGGAATTTAATCCTTTATCCATGACAGAATGGTTCAGCCCTTACATCTAATCAAGTGGGAACACATCCCTCTCTCATATCAAAATGGATTCTTAGTCCTAGACTAAGTTTTCCTAGTAACTGACCAAGCACCTCCATTCCCAGAATGGAAACATCCCTTATATCTAATCACTTAGGAACCAATCCTACATTCGCATCAAAATGGCTCAACACTCATATCTGACATGTAAGGAACCAAATCCTCTTACCATGATAGAATGGTTCAGCCCTTACATCTGACCATGGAAGGAACTTAATCCTCTCCCATGTCAGAATGGCTCATGGAATCATCACTTCCCTTTGGAGGGAACCTCAATCTGGAGAACACCAAGCTTCTCCATGAAGTACTCAAACTTCACCCTAGCCAATGGCTTTGTCAACACATCAGCTATTTGATCGTCCATTTCAAAATACTTGAGCTTCACTGCTCCCCTCTGCACCATATCCCTGATATAGTGATACTTGATCTTGATATGCTTCGACTTGTCATGGAACACTGGCTTCTCTGACAACTTCACGCAACTCTGGTTGTCACAATGTATACAATTAGCATCCAACTAGAGATCAAATAAATTAGACAGTAGCTTCCTCAGCCATATTTCCTCACAACTAGCTGAACAAGCTACAACATACTCTGCTTCAGCTGTACTCAGTGCCACATAGGATTGCTTCCTGCTAAACCAAGAGATCACACCTAATCCCACATTGAAGCAACACCCTGAAGTGCTCTTCCTATTTATGGCACTGCCTGCCCAATCTAAATCAACATAACCCTCCAGGTTAATCTTCTGATTTGCCTAGTACTTGAGCCCATAATCAACTATACCTCTCAGGTACCTCAGAATATGCTTTGCAGCAATCAAGTGAACATTTCTTGGATCTGTGAGGAACTAGCTCAAGGTGTTCACAGCAAAGCAAATGTCTAGTCTCGTGTTCATCAGGTACATCAAGGACCCAATCATCTGACGATACATCGTAGCATCAACCGACTCTGATGAAGCGTCACTCAATAGCTTTAGGTTCGATGCCATAGGTGTGGCCATGGCTTTGGAGTCCATCATCCCAAACCTCTTCAGTATCTCTACTGCATACTTCCCTTGTCCAAGGGAGATTCCATCTGCACTCTACCATACCTCCATGCCTAGGAAATAATGCATCATACCCAAGTCCTTCATTTCGAACGCAGCAACAATCTTTCTCTTCGTATCAGCAATCAATCCATCCATACTTGTCACAAACAGATTATCTACATATAGTAGGAGCATCACTGGGTTGCCATCTTCAACCTTGTAGTACAAGTTGGAATCTGCTTTACTCTTGGTAAATCCCAAACTGGATAGAAAGCTGTCAATTCTCCCATACCAAGTCCTGGGTGCCTATTTCAAACCGTACAGGGCTTTCTTCAATCTCCACACATGAGACTCTCTGTCATGTGTCTCAAAACTGAGAGGTTGCTCTACATACACTTCCTCTTCCACTACACCATTCAAGAAGGCAGTCTTGACATCCATCTGGTGTATCTTCCATTTCATCACTGTAGCCAGAGCTAGTACTGATCTAATGGAAGTGTATCTGGCTACAGGTGCAAAGGTTTCTTCATAATCTATTCCTTCATTCTGAGAGAAACGCCAAGCCACAAATCTTGCTTTATATTTTTCAATGCTACCGTCTGCAGCATGCTTGATCTTGTAGATCCATTTGGAAGTTACAACTGAATTCCCTTCTGGTCTTGGGACAACATCCCAAACATCATTTTTCATGATTGATTGGTAATATTCGATCATAGAATCCTTCCATTCTTTCCGTTCTGCCGCTTCTTCATAACTGGAAGGTTCTTTATCAACGAAATCACATAGTAAGGCTACATACCCGGAGCAGGATCTGGTCCTCTTTCTTTTTCTGTGATTCTTTTCTAGAGCCCCATATCTTTCCGCACCTTGGATAATTTCACGTACCTAAGCAGGTTTCCTCTTATGAGGATTATTCTCCAGAGGTGGATCTACAGGTCTTTGTGGTTCTTCAAATTCTCGATCTTCTTCTTGAGTTTCTTCATTCATGGTTGTATCATGAATTCTGGGTGCTTCTGCTTCTTTAGGTTCTTCAGTAGGTCTCTTTCTGGATTTGTTGTAAGCTGTGTCTTCATCAAATGTCACATCACTGCTGATGTCAATCTTCTTGTATCTTGGGAAATATATTCTATAAGCCTTCGAGCTTTCAAAGTATCCCACAAATATACCCTTCTTTCCTGAAGGATCTAATTTTGTTCTCTTCTCTTTTGGAATGTGTATGTAAACAGGATAGCCGAATATTCTGAGATGGCTGAATTTTGGTTTCTTGTCAGAAAAGACTTCTTCAGGAGTCTTGTTCACGAGTACTCAATGTGGAGTACGGTTCTATACATACACTGTTGATTTGGCAGCTTCCTCCCAAAGATGCATAGGAAGATCTTGATCATGAAGCATAGATCTTGCAGCTTCCATGATAGTTTTGTTCTTCCATTCTGCAATCCCATTCTATTGTGGATTATAGGGAGTGGACAACTCCCTCTTAATCCCTGATTCTTTACATAGCTCTTTGAATTCATTCGAAGTGAATTCTTCCCCATTATTTGATCGAAATGTCTTGATCTTCTTTTCAGTGTGATTCTCGATCAAGGCTTTGAATTCCTTGAACTTGCTGAATACTTCATCTTTGTTCTTCATGAAGTAAACCCATGTCTTCCTAGAAAAGTCATCAATAAAAGAAACATAATATGCATACCCGCTTAGTGAACTTGATGACATAGGACCGCATACATCGGAGTGGATGATTTCCAAGATTCCTTTTGCTTTGCTTTCGCTACTTGGAAATGTCTTCTTTGTGTTCTTTCCTTTCGCACATCCTTTGCAGACCCCATCATGTTTTGCTTGTATTTCTGAAAGATATTCAACAACTTTGCTTGCAAGAGGTAGTTCTCTGTAATGCACATGTGTAAGCCTTCTATTCCAAAGTTCATTTGGCTCTACTATGTCATGGACCAAGGCTTGTTCTGGATGACCCTTCAATTTGTACAAACCTCCTTCTTGTTCACCAGTCACTATTGCATCATCAATAGTCTTTCCTTTTAACCACATGATGACTTGACCATCTATGAATGCAACCCTCATTCCTTTTGCATCTAATGTTGATATGGAGAGAAGGTTCTTCTTGAGTCCTGGCACAAACAATACTTCCCTTATTGTTTTAGACTTTCCAGAGTCTAGCTTATAGGAATATTCCCCACTACCTTTTATTGGATACTGGTAGTCATCTCCTAGCTTCACCTTGTGAGGTGATTCATGTTCTGAGAGTTTCACAAAGGATTCCTTGATTCTAGTCATATGTTTAGAATCCCCATTATTTATAAGCCAATCATCACTTCCATAAGTAATGTTTCCTGTGAGAGTGGAAATCAAAACATATTCATCCTCGCTTGAAGAATCTTCACTTTCATATCTGGTTCTCTTCGATGAAGGTTCATCATCCTCTGCTGGATGAGCATGATGTCTTCTTTTGTTTCCCTTCTTCTTGTGAGAGCTACTTTCGTTCTTAGGACAATATCTAGCAAAGTGTCCCTTTTCATCACATGTATAACAAATTAACTTAGACTTATCTCTAGGTTTTCTAGAGTTATTCCTTTGATGAGAGTACTTACTTCTGTGATGGCTGGATCTGGGTTTCTTGGATTGTACTGTGAGAGCTTGATCTTCACTTCCCATATTCTCTTCTTGAGCTGCTATCCGAGATTATTCTTGAGAACATTCTTCCCACAGTCTGCTGAACTTGACTAACTTCTTTCTAGCATAGATCCCTTGAATGCAAGAGTTCCATGTCCTAGGGAGATCATTCAAGGTGGTCATCACAATTTCTACATTCTCCACTTCTTCATCTACTGCTTCTAATT
The DNA here is from genome assembly GCA_001517045.1 of Pseudotsuga menziesii. Classification (NCBI taxonomy): domain Eukaryota; kingdom Viridiplantae; phylum Streptophyta; class Pinopsida; order Pinales; family Pinaceae; genus Pseudotsuga; species Pseudotsuga menziesii. Next base: position 410,672 of record LPNX011124202.1, read on the forward strand.
GTTCCATGATCTGAGAAACCCTTGTGAAGTAAGACTGGATGGTCTCTGCATTCTGGATCTTCACATTCTTTAGTTGATTCCTCGGAGTCATTTTCCGGTTTATGTTCTTCCCTTCAAACAATTTGGTTAGGGCATCAAACATAGCTTTAGATGTCTTGAGAGAGGACACCTGTGGGATAAGGTGATCCTTGATAGAATTAGCAATGATCCTCTTTTCCATAACCAACTTCTTCTTATGTAAGGCCTTAGCCTCATGTCCCTCTGGAACTGGAACCTCCTCATTGATGTAGGAGTCCAACTCATTCTCTTCCAGGACCAGGGAGATCCTATACTTCCAGGATTGGAAGTTATCAGCTCCCTCAAGATTTTCATCAAGCTTGGTATGATGAGACATCTTAACTGAGAACCTAAAATGGAAATACAAAAGATTTAGATCTTACCAAGTCAAGATGTCGGATATGGATTTGGAGCTGAAATCCTGCAGTACTGGTTCAGGAGCAAATTAGGGTTTTGATTTTCCAGAGTTCTGTCCAACCAAATGCTTTGAAATTGATCCCTAGCTTCGATTTTGGGGAGGAGATCAGTTGAAAAATTCCTCTTCTGTGAAAAGCCCTAATTTCCGGCAGCAGTTTTCGGTCCAAAACTGAAAAACCTCAGAATTGATTTTGCTTCGACAGAAAGATGCGCCCTAAGGAGGATAGTTATTCCACCTTATTTTTGCTGAAAATCTATGGAAGAAGGTCCACAAACTAGGAATCCCTAGTTCCCACAGCTGCATAGTGTCTTCTTCTCAGGTTAGCTCTAATACCTTGTTAGTTTTTCAACTTTAAGCTAGCATTATTAGGATCTTTAACTGAGAGAATAACAAGCAAAACAATCAAACACAAGAGACAATGAACACAGTTTTTTTCATCGGGGAAACCATAAATGGAGAAAACCCTGCAACTTCCTCAGAGATAGAATCAACACCAAAATAGAAAATCCAAAAACAGTAAGTGATCTCCCGATAGCAGTAACCTTCTTCTTATCTAGCCCCAATGTCTTCTCCTTCCTCAACTATGCACTACACTTGAGTGTCTATGTGATGTGTGCTAAATAGATAAGTCACCTCTCTATTTATACTACTTCCCGGCATGACTAAAACCCCACTAGGGCCGACTTCACTAAGTGAGTATAATAACCCTAGTGCCCCGGAACTGCAGGGAATTTAACCCTCAGACAATAGGAGGGTTACCCACAATGACTTGACATGACTTGTTTACATTATAGATCCTCCCGATCGGAACATTAGGGCATGACACCATGACTCAATTACATTATAGACACATCCCAGAATAAACATCGGGTTACAAGACATAAGATACATAGATATTGAATACATTCCGAAGTTACAAATACATCAATAGAGATCGCGATGAAGTTGGAAGCTTCACGTGTTGGAAAAAATAGAGTTTGTATGAATCAGATTCAAACACAACTGGTGAATTTGACAATCCACTTGCAAGATATCAAGAACGAAAGAGAGCATCACGAGGAGGTTTGGTGTACTCAATATCATGTGGAGGTACCTCATAAGGATCAGTGTCAGTGCCCGGATTTTCGAAACTACCTGTTTTTGGGAGCTCCAAATCCATTGATTCATGGTGGCATGCCATGGTGCTGCATATTCCAAGTTCATGGGCATTGACATGAAGATTGTGTGTATGTGCAGAAGATGGTCACAGAACCGATGAATTTGTACTACACATTTTTTCGATCAGTTGGGCATGAATACAAGAATTGTCAATCATATGATTTTCTCCAAGACAGGATGATGGATACTTACTATGTGAAGGGAGAAGACCATCAAATGGTACAACAACCACAAAAACATCCACGGGTGGTACAGCCATAGCCGCAGCCACAGTTTGTACCATAGCCGCAACCGCGGTTTTCTCTGTCACCTCCACAGTACAAACAAATGTAGTTTGCTCTACAGCAGCCATAGAATACTCAGGAACCATAGACTCAACCACAGTATGCACAACTACAGCTAAATCCCCTGCAGCAACAACAATTTAATCAACCACAGTATTAGCAGCAAGGAGGATTTTGCATAGGATTTTGAGGAGGATGAGGTGGAGGTTTTGGTCGAGGAGGAGGACAAGGTCATGGACCTATGTAATGTTCTAATTATGGAGTACCGGGACATTATTAGAGAGATTTCTCAAATTTACAAGCACAATGCACTTATTGTATCGCTACGAATTACACTGTTGAGAACTATCCCCAATTGATCGCGAAGTGGAAAGCGAGGAACGTTCTGTATTTGTAGAACCAAAACCAAAACCAAAACCAAAACTAGAATCAAAATCAGAACCAAAATTCAAATCAGAATACAAAACAGCTAGTGAATCTGCTACCGAACCAAAACCAAGGACCCATAGTTGTGAAGATCTCAACAGAACCCAGAGTTTAGTTTGTTGATGTTGTTGTAATCACTTGTGGAGGTGCAACGACAGGAGATGCCAGCCCAATTCCACAATTCTGATTGGATGGAAAGAAGAAGCTTCAATTTGATGTTGGCACTGAGAGGGACACATTCTTTGAAGCATGTGACGCGATAAGAAGAGATCTGGGTAAGTTGCTTGTTTATGAAATGCCACCTATTTTTTATTCCACTATGGTAGCAGGACCATCGCGACAACATGGTACCTTGCAAAACTTATTTGAAAGTTGTCCATCGTTGGCAAAATATCCTAATGTGCTAGCCGAGATTGCAAGTTTGTTGCATTAACCAGAGAAAGGGATAAGGGAGTTTGTTGTGAACTCCCAGCACAAGAGGAAAATGGGGAAAGAGATGAGAATGAATATTCAGATTGGGGATTATCAGGTAGATTCAGTTATTTTGGATCTAGGCTCAGATGTCATCATTCTAAAAAAGCAGACATGAAAGAAGATGGGAAGCCCATAGTTAATTTGGTCCCCTGTGCAGCTGCGACTAGCTAACCCGTCCAGAGTGACACCGATTGGGCAAGTTTCACTTCTAGCAGTGGAAGTTGAAGGAATGAATACTTACAAAAAATTCAACGTGATTGAGGTAGCTAATGGTGTAATCTCATATCCCGCACTATTTGGGATTGGATGGGCCAATGATTGTTTGGAAATGATAAATTTTAAGAAGTGTGTAATGACCTTCGAGAACCGTGACATCAGAGTCATTGCTCCGATGGATCTAAATGAAGGAAGAAGGTGTGTTGAACCAGTTAAAGAAGAAGTTTTAGGAGGATGGGATCATGCGTACAACATCTCAGAAGACTATATCTAGCCTACTATTGACGACGAGTTGGGATGGTAGATTTCTAGTTCCGCATCTTCGGATTTTGATGACGCCTTGGAAAATTGGCAGAATCGAATGCATGAGTTATAGATTCATAAGTGTGGTTCAATGACTTATTCATTGTGCCGAGTCGCAACAGAGATTGTTGAGTTGTCGATATATGAAGGATTTCCTGAGTTGTCTGAGTTTCTTGTTGAATTTGAATATAAGGTGTCAGAACCACAGAGATTGTTGGTGTTGGATGAAGCGTTGAAGGCTACCCCATCACGTTGGTGGGAGACACATAAGAATTTGATCAATGGGTGGTCAAACTGTCATAGGTTGATGACAGTTTGCTTCGAAAAAGGAGAATGATACCAAGAAGAGAGGTATGATGGGTGGAAGGATCCCAGTGGTCATCTAATTGCATGTCAGACCATGTGGGTGTTGCAACCAAAGGATGAGTGGGTACATGATTTTGTACACACATTGGATTAAATGCCGCAACAATGGTATGTATTAGCTGAACTACACAGAGAGATCACAACATGGGAAGAGTTGTCGATTTACTTCAATCATACCTTCATCTTTGCGGATGCCAATCCATTCATTCATAGTGCACTACAACATATCCACGATGTTTTTCTGAAGGTAGTTCCAGTCGCATAATCGGTGGACCTACATAAAGAACCAATGATGCAGTGGATGATGGAGTGCTACAATGTAATAGGAGGGATTGAAGATGAAGATGACCTAGGGAACATCAACATTCCAAAAATAGAAGGAATTTGAGATATCGCAGCGCTTGAGATACCGATAGAGAAAGTCAACCAACCATTGAATATTCAGAAGGTTAACATTGGGATAGAGGAGAACCCAATTTTTTTGAATATTGGAGACTATTAGGATGAAGAAGCCATGGCAAAGATCATTGATTTTCTGCATGAGTTTTAGAATCTATTTCCGACAAAGTTTTCTAAGATGAAGGGCATACTAGGATATTTGGGAGAGATGAATATCCCTCTGAAGGCACATGCGAAGCTAGTACAACAACGTCTGTATCGCCTGAATCCCCGATACAAGGAAAGAATAAAGGTTGAGCTCGATAGGATGTAGGACATACGAATCATAGAACTAGTTGAAGAATTAGAGTGGATCAGTCCCATGGTTGTGCAAGATAAAAATATGGGCAAGGTTAGCATCTGCGTTGATCTCAGAAAGTTAAATGATGCATTCCTTCATGATTTGTTCCCGACACCGTTCACTAACGAAGTATTGGAAGGAGTGGGCAGTCAGGAAGTCTACTAATTCACGAATGGATTTTATGGCTATCACCAAATCAAGATCATGAAAGAGGATCGACACAAGACAATGTTTGTAACTGAGTGGGGATGTTATCAATACATAGTGATGCCATTTGGACTAAAGAATGCACCTGGAATATTCTCCAGGATCGTAGTCCTTGCATTCAAGGATTTTATTCAGAATTTTTCAGCAGTTTACATGGATGACTAGACGGTGTATGGGTTGATAAAGGGTCATCTTGCAAACCTACTGTTGGAGCAGGGTCCCGCAGCTACAGAAGAAGCTGCTAGTTTTGGCGGAGAGATAAAGTTTTGGCGGAAAAGAAGACAGGGCAGAGCTACGACGACGTAGCACGTTTCCAGCTGGAGAGCAGAGCTAGAAACCAGGAATTTTGGGATAGAAAATTCAAAGAAGGCAACGGTACCCGAGCGGCCGAGAGAAGAAAGCTCAACCACTGCATTGAAGGCAGCGGCGGAAGACAGGAGGGCTCAGCGACCCTCATAAAGAAGAAGGAGCAACGAGGCTCAAGCATTGAAGGCGAAGGACAGAACGAGAAGCGGTGCATAGTACCCATGGTCAGTATTGGGAAGCATGGAAGACTACAGAGAGCTGTGGTGTGACGGGAAGCGGCTACCTCAAGGACAGAGAGGACCGACTGTCACTATTTAGGGTTTGGGTTTACTGTTGGGACAGGCCCACAGTGTTGTAATGGCGAGACCTTCGGGCCGCCTATAAAAGCTTGCATTTTTGTATTGTAAGGGGTTAGCTAATCAGTCAGTTAGTTAGTAGGTCAGTTGATAATTTTGTAGACTCAGGAATTAGTCAGAGGGACTGCGTTGTAACGATCCAGAAACCTAGCTTGTCTGTGAGTCATTTGAGTCTGTATGTAACCATCCGCAGAGAGAACAGAGAGGGAAGGATATATTGAAAGAAAGGAAACATAGAGATAGAGATAGGCCAGAGATCTAGAAGAGATCTCGCGCTGCATATGCAGTGCAACAGACTGTGCTAACTTCCCTCAAGATATATAATAGAAGCACAGTTTGGTGGACGTAACTCCCATCCTGGGGGTGAACCACATTAAACCTGCGTGTTATGTGTTGTATGAATGTGATTGTATTTGCTTGTTGTTACCGGTTATTATGCATGTACTGTTAGTTGCAGTAAGTGAATGTATGTATTGTTCAGCTCATGATAATACAAGAAGATAGAGATAAGTTGAAGTACTTTAGCAGGCTGTTTAAAAGACTCCTTTACGTCTGTCTCTAAATGACCATTTAATCACAATATAACTTCTGAGAAGGAGAGTTTCGCACATCGGCACAGTCAACGCTAAGAGCGCAAAGTTGGAGCGGTAGGATATTGCAGAGAGGCGATATCGCACCGGCAGAGGAGCTGCGGTGCGCGATACTGTGAGCAGAGGGCTTAGCGTTGGGGAGAGGTTGGGTGTTCTGCGGTGCGCAGAGATGCGATAAAGTTGGAAGTATTGTGAGTAAGTGGAAGTTGTGCGATGCGAGAGGAAATCGTGCGACTTGCGCAGGGTAAGCATCACACGGGTAGAAGCGCTGCGAGTAGAAGGGGATGTGCGATGTGCAGAGCTGGTTGATCTAGTGGCGTGCGGGAGTAAGAAAGAAGAAGTAGGATGCTCAGAACCTAGTCCAAGACACTTGAGTCTTGGCCAACCCATTAGATTCACTTCGGGTGAGACTTCAGATCGCTTCGCGGTCTGTTGCCGAAAGGGCCAGTGATTTTGGGTTGTTGTTGATTAATTACAGTAAACCCGGGTCTGCCCATGCAATCAACACCTACGAATGATGCTGGAGCAGTGTCGATAGCATCAGATCGCGCTGAATTCAAAGAAGTGCATATTTTGCGCACCCTTTGGGATGTTGCTAGGACTATTGGTCGATCTAGCCAAGATTGCACTAATTCTGAACTTACCACCACCTACGAATGTGAAGCAGCTTAGAGAAACATTAGGCCATACCATATACTACTGCAAGTTCATCAGAGGGTATGCCGCAATCACAACACCTATGGAGAAGTTGCTGAAGAAGAATGTGCAATTCACATGGATTTAGGAGTGTCAAGGAAGTTTCGATACATTAAAAATAAAGATGGCTACAACACCAATACTGGTTTTCTATATTGGACAAAGTAGTTCCATGTTCATGTTGATGCATCGTCAACTACGCTGGGAGTGGTGCTGGAACAAACAAGCGAAGAAGACATTGATCACCCGATTGTTTTTGCTAGTCAGAAGTTGTCATTGGCAGAGAAGAATTATACTACAAAAGAGAGGGAAGGATTTGAAATGGTCTACGCATTGTAGAAGTTTTGACACTACCTGTTCGAAGGTCATTTCAAGATTTTCATGTATCACTCAGTGTTGAAGTACCTAGTGAATAAGAATGTGTTGTGGGGGAAGATATGCCATTGGCTACTTCTCTTTCAAGATTTTGATTTTGATATAATTGTGAAGCTAGGTCGCTTGAATGTAGGACCTAATCACTTGTCGTGAATAGAGATAGGCGAAGAACCGACGAACATTGAAGATGGATTACCTGATGCGCAACTATTCAGGGTGGGAATGGTTGATGATTACTATGAACAAATAGTTCAGATTTTGGCAATAGGAACAACACCAGAAGGGCTCACTACAAATCAAAAGAATCATTTAGTAGTCCAAGCCATGTATTTGGAGTTGATTGTTGGAGAACTCTATAAGATGGGACCTGATGAGATCCTACGACGATGTGTCCTACCACATGAATAGGAGCAGGTATTGGGAGAATCACATGTGGTAGTTGTAGGTGCACACTTCGAAGGTCTCACTACTACCAGGAAGGTACTTCACACAAGGATTTGGTGGCCCACTGTCAATGGGGATGCAACAAACTATGCAAGGACTTGTGACATTTTTCAAAGGACTAGAAAACCATCAAGGAGGGATGAGATGTCGCTAGTACCTCAGGTGACATTGCTTCCATTCGATAAATTGGAAGTGGAATTTGTGGTACCAGTCAACCCACTCGAAAAGAGAATTGGTGTGTGCTACATCATTACAGTGACGAATCATTTGACGAGATGGGAAGAATCCGCACCAGTTGTATATTGCACCGCTACGACGGTGGCAAGGTTTCTATTTTATAATGTGGTCACTCGTTTTGGTTGTCCAAAGATATTAATGAGCAATCAGGGGAGTCACTTCATTAATCACACTATCAATGCGTTGATAGAGGAACTTCAAATACAGCACAAGAAGAGTACTCCTTATCATCCACATGTAAATGTCACATTTGAGGCGTTCGACAAGGTGTTGGAGCATGCGCTCACAAAGGTGTGCAATGAAAACTACGATGACTAGGATTCAAAGATTCCAGCAGTCTTATGGGCATATCGCACCAGTTCTAAAATGTTGACAAGGAAGACAACGTTCAAGTTGGTGTATGGGAAGGAGGCAATCATACCAATGGAATACATTGGTCTGAGTTTGTGCATTATAGCAGCAACTGGAATGGATGATGAAGGATCATTAGATGAATGCCTAGCTTAGTTGGTGCAGCTAGAGGAAGACCACTTTATCTTGGGATTTCACCAGCGCATTGAGAAGGATTGACAATAATATTGGCATGATCGACACATCAAGAACAAACAATTTTAACAAGGAGACCTGGTGTTGTTGTATGACAACAAGTTCACCAAGGAGACCTGGTGTTGTTGTATGACAACAAGTTCACCAAGGTAAGTTGCAGATGCATTGGATGGGTCCATATGTTATCAATCTAATTACTGCGGGAGGCGCAGTACAACTGCAACAGTTGGATGGTGTGATGTTACCCAAGTTGGTGAATGGAAACCGACTGAATCCCTACAGGGAAGGCCCGGTGCTACATAATTCTTGAAGAATTATGCAAAAAAAAATATTTTTTTTTGCACAAGATGGTAATTAGAAGGATGGCGCTCCAAGAGCAAGGGGCTGTGCAAGTAGATGAGTCAAAGTTGTAGTTAGAGAGTCATGTTGCAACATCTGTAGGGACGTGACAGAGTCAAATAAGTAGTAAATACAGTAGTTAAACCAATTAAATGGTAGCTCTCTTAGACGAGATGCACATTAATGATGGATCCGACCATTAGATTGGATCGACGACAGATTTGGGCAATGAATGAAGGATTTGGTTGTCATGATTGGGAAATCATTCACATGGTCGATCCCATGCTATAATAATTGGCAGCTCAAGGGTTGAAATCACCATTGTGAAGAAAGTTGTCGAGAGTGAATTGCGGATATTTATTTGTAGAGTTCAGTTGTCATGGGTGAGTTGCAAAGTCATAAGTGAGTTGCAGGTTGAGTTAGATTGAGTTATAGAGCACTTGTTACTAATGCAATGAGTAGGGCCACAAGATATTTCAAGTGATAGTGTTGAGGATTCACCCATCATCGGTGTCTAGATTGAGGAAGAAGTAGCAAGTATGCCGATGGGTTCATTGCCAGTCACAAGGAAGAAGAGAGGGACCAACCGACCCAAGTATCTGCAGTAGAAGAAGAGACACACAAAGAGTTCGACGAGAACGGACACAGAGGCGGTTGAGGACTCCATGGAACATGCAGGGGTGACAGTAGCAAACATCCCGGGGTATTTTCTCCCACGCAGAGATGGTTCCAAGGAACGGAAGCCCACGAAAAAACATAAATACCCCATCAAGATGGTTGTAATTCCCAAAGTAATGGATTGCACTTTTGATACTGCGTTGTGTCTAGTCAAGATGAAGTATGAGGATCATGAATTGCTTGCCTTCACTGACTATACAACGGAGCCATTTGAGGATAGGATGGGACTAGAGGAGGATCCCACGGTGCGCACTCCACATGAGTGGATGTTGGGACTTTCCAAGTCGTGGTTGTTAGGCTTGATTCACATGCCACATTTTGGGTGACTGACAGAATAAAATGCATGTGCTAAGCAACTGTTGGCATGCTTTCATGGAAGATACATGTGGCTATATCAATCGGTGCCGGTCACCATCAAATTGATATCACAAATCACAGGGCTTCCCAAGGAGGGGCTTGACCCATCACAATACTTTTGAGGAAAGGACAATGACAAAATATTAACAGTGAAGATGAAGAAGAAATATGAATTGGAGTGCGACAGGAGCGCATACAAGGTGGAAAACATCAATGATTTGGATGTGCACATTGCAGCTAGGATTCTTTCCAGAAAAGTGGTGCAGAAGAATTGGCCGAACCACTACACCTCAACGGTAGTTGCCTGCGCTGAGCAGTGTGCTGTAGGTGTGCAAACGAACTGGCCACTTTTTTTGTTGAACCAATTGATAGAGGATTCCATGATTGTGTAGGCAGGAAAACACACATTTGCATATAGTTGGCTGCTCATCTTGATTGCATTATTTGCATGGATGGAGCTGGAATACTACCAAGGGATGGACGTCGCAGCTGCCCAGGTCTGCAAGGGAGAGAGATACCAAAACCTCTGGTACTTAAGCTAGGAAGACAAACTGAAGGACATCCTAATACAATTTTGGTTGTATTAGGAAGCATTACATAAACAACCATGAATTTTCTGCGGCTCATAGAGATAGTGGTGGTGAAGTATCATTAATTTGTTAGATTTTCTATTGGCCAGCATGCTATCCATGTACAAGCGCGAAGTTACCCTCAGAAGCATTGGTTGGTGACACAATACAGTCTAACCGAGGAGGAATGGGACGTCGTAGTGGCTGAGTGGCCGACGAACTGGAAAGTGCCAGTAGTATAGACGAATTATGATATGACGAGGTAGGTCCTCCAGTAGATGTTCCTGTAGATATGGTGTCGTCGCATGATAGTGACTTGGAGTCACGCGAGGAACGATCGAGGGCCCTGATGGATTTAGAGGAAAAAAACATATATGAGGAGACCAAAACAAAGAGAATACATGAATAGGGAGAAGCCAGCGGCACAACTCCAATAGTCGATTCACAGGTAGACCGCATTATTGCATCTATTACAATGAAAACTACTGCGAGTGAAGATAATTTGAAGAAGAAGAATGTTAAAGTATTTGGAGATGTAAATCTATGTATAAGTTCTTTAATTGATGCCATTTTACAAAGGGTTCCAGAGGAAAACATCTTGCATAAGGCAGGAGAGATAATAATAGGGAAGCGGATCCAAAATGTACATATTCCAGAAATCAAGACAAATAGTGAGGATGTCAATGCCTCACTCCAATAGTTTCAGGACCTCTTGTTGGTGTTGATGTAATTGTAACTTCAGAATGTATTCATTTGTATATCTTATGTATTGTACCCCGATGTTTATTCTGGGATGTGTCTGAAATGTATTTGAGTCATGTCATACCCCGATGTTTATTCTGGGAAGTTTCTATAATGTAAACAAGTCATGTCAATTCATTGTGGGTAACCCTCCTATTGGTCAAGGGTTAAAGTCCCCATAGTTGTGGGCCCTAAGGTTATTATGATACCCTAGAGAAGCCAACCCTAGGTGAGTCATTTTAAGTTGGGGCAATAGTCCCCACCATTGTGTTAAGGATAAACCTCCTTGTTGGTCGGAGGAGGCAAAGTCCCCAAAAGTTGTGGGGCACTAGGGTTATTAGACACTCCTAGAGATGTCGTCTCTAGTAAGTAATTGTTAAGTGAGGCCGACATGTTGGAGTGGGTTTCAAGTGAACAAAAGAATATAAATAGAGAGTGAGCCTGTTTATTTATCACACACACATTCACTCATTGGGGCGCATGACTGAGAGGAGAAGTTGATGGGACAAGAGAGAGACTACTACTGTCGGGAGATCATATTTATGTTTTTGGGTTTTACTTTTGGTGCTAATTCTATCTCTGAGTAAGTTACGAGGTTTTCTCCTTTATGGTTTCCCCGAGGAAAATTCTTTGTTTCTCTTGTCTCTTGTGTTTTATTGTTTTGCATGTTATTCTCTCAGTTAATGATCCTAAGATCATAATGCTAGCTTGAATGATAAAAATCTAACATGGTATCAGAGTGAACCTGAGAAGAAGAAATTATGCAGCTGTAGAAGCTAGGGATTCTTACTTTTTGGGTCTCTCTCCACGATCCATCAGCAAAAGTATGCTAGGATGACTCTCCATTGAAGGGCACATCTTTCTGTAGAAGCAGAATTCGATTTCAAGCATTTTTAGTTTTGGTGCAGGAAATTAGGGATTCTTATAGAAGAGGAATTTTTGAGTGAGAACATCATAGGATTTATCTCCTCATCAAAATCGAATTTTAGAGACCTGGATCAATATTTTTGGTTGGGTATAAATCTGAGAAAGTCAAACCCTAGTTTGACCGTGAGCTGGAAAAACCCTAAAATACTAAAACTGATAAGCTTTGGTACATTCGCTATATCTTGCGATTGGAAAAGGATCAGGAGCTGAAAATTGCAGAGGCCAAATATAAAATACTGATTTACACTGTGACCAAACTTCATCCTTAGATTCGCTATATTCTAGGAGATATGATCCCTCCAAGTTAGGGTTGCAGCCTCTTCCAGAATTCAGCCCTAAACAGGACACCTAGGGAGAATTACTATATCTTGGGATACAAAGGTCCAAATGAAATTTATAAAGATTTTCTAGAAAGGAAATAGATTGTACTTTCTATGGTCCTATTTTAAGATTCAGAAGATGAACCAGTGACGCGTGCCAGTCTATACAACTTCGTTGTGCTAAACAATCCTGTAATAGGTCACCTTGGGAAAATGATCATAAGTCCCAATTGGTGAAACCAATTCTGATGAAACATGTGGTTTTGGAATAGGGACATATGAGACTATGGCATAGGGACATACAAGGATACCTTAGTGCAAAGTTTTAGACATAGAGGAGCAGTAATTTTGAAGATACTGTAGAAACAGTAACAGACATTTCTGCAGAAGAAATTGGAAAACTAGGGCTTCCTGTTCTAGGAGCTTCTGTCCACTGTTTTAAGAAAAGGAGTACATTGGACAGCTCAACTTGAAGATATATATATTTCTATCCAATTAGATCTTAAATATTCCAATTTTTGAAAATTAGGGTTTCTCTAACAAACCCTAGATCAACAGCTATGGAACCAGGACAGACACCTCAAATCAATAAGATCTAATCTTTTGCTATTTGCATTTGAGGTTCTCATTTCAAAGTGATCTATCACATCAGCTTGATGATAAGCTTGGTGAAGTTGACAACTTCCAAGCATGGAAGTATTTTATCTCTTTAAAGAAAATGGATTGGACACCTACATGAGTAGATAGGTTCCAGTTCCAGAGGGAGATGAGGCTAAAAGCCTTACACCAGAAGAACTTGGTCAAGGCCAAGAATATCATTGTTGATTCAATCACGGATCACATTGTACCACAAGTGTCTTCCCTAAAGAAACCAAAGATGTTTGATTCCTTGACCAAGCTATTTGAAGGGAAGAACATAAATCAGAATATGACTTTGAGAAAACAATTGAAGAATGTGAAGATCTAGAATGCAGAGACCATACAGTCATACTTTACGGGGGTCTCTCGAATCAGAGAACAAATTGAAGCGATAGAAGAAGAAGTGGAGAATACAGAAGTGGTGATAACGACCTTGAATGGCCTCCCAGGATCATGGGATTCATTCATTCAAAGAATGTGTACTAGAAGGAAGTGTTTACTTTCAGCAGACTCTAGGAAGAGCACACACAAGAAGAAGCTCAACTAATAATAAGAGAAAAGAAGATGGGAGCAACTGAAGATCAAGCTCTCACCATCCAAAGAAGATCCCTCAAGCGATGAGGAATATGAAAAACTCAACTCTTGAAGAACCTCTTATCCACCTTAGTATTTGGATAAGAAACGATGCTATTATGAATAAAGAAGACGATGGTGGCTGAAGGCTCAAGAAGGAGTCTACCCATGAAACAAATAAAGATAAGTATTCAATTGTCATTTAATGATATTGTTTTGTTATGCATTTGTGTATATTCAGTTGTTATATTATGCATGATAGAATGTTTACATTAATGACAGTATACTACTAATATGCATGTGATGGGTAAGTATCTCATGGTGCTATACAACTCTCCATTGCTATGTATCTAGAATGAAACCTCTTTGCTGACATATTGGATTAGTGCACAATCTCAATGTTGTCCTAGTAGAGATGGAAGGCATCTAGAAAAGTTTCCATGAGATATCGATGAATGTTGTAATGGCTAAAATAGTTGCATGATCATATATTTATGCATAAGAATTTTCCATTATGAATATTCCTTATGAAAATTTTCTAACCATACAAATGCATTTGACTTGTAGGAAAGATCGCATACATAATCGCCTACAAGCAAAGAAGGATGAGACTTGTTCTGAAGAACAAGTGACGATAGTTCAAGATTAAAAATAATATGACGAATGCAGCGACATCATTGATGCAGAACCTTCCAAGAAGAAAGGTAAGACTAGTTCAAGAAAAATGATGTCTAGAATGTAGTATCGATACATTAAGGAAAGTTCATAGTTCCATCATGCAGTAGATGGAAACATCGTGGGATACAAGGCAAGATTTGTAGCATGAGGATTCTCATGAAAAGAAGGCATAGACTACGAAGAGACACTTGTAGCCAGTGGTGGTTGAGACACATGACAGGTAGAATCATGTGTGCAAATGAAAGAAACCCTTGTACGAGCTCAAAAGACACCCATGGGATATCACATACATGAGGAGCTTGATGAAGATCTTAACCTTTGCTACAAGGTTGATAGAGGATGACAAGCTCATAGATGGGTGCAAGAAGAACTTTTGAAAAATCTCAAGATAGAGGATCTTGGTATCCAATGATCCTAGATGGATACATAGAATATTAGTAGCAGAGGAAGCTACTTGTCACTCCAATATAGGATGTTTCAGTGCATAGAGTACGGAAGACAGAGGGAGTATGGTGCTTCAGAGGGAGTGACTGCAGAATATCCTAAGGTTCAACATGGTACAACAGGATGGACAGATTACTGATGACTCTAGGCTTTACTGAGAGTAAAGTGGATTCCAACCTTTTCTTCAAGGTTGAAGGCGGAAGACCAGTGATGCTGCTATTATGTGTCTATGCACTATTTTCTAGGCATGGAGGTGTGGACAAGGGAAGTATGCAATAGAGATATTGAAGAGGTTGAGGATGATGGATTGCAAGGCCATGACCACACCTATGGCATCAAACATGAAGCTATTAAGTGATGCTTCATCAGAGACGGTTGATGCTATGATGTATCGTCAGATGATTGGGTCCTTGATGTACTTGATGAATACGAGACCATATATTTGATTTTCTATGAACACATTGAGACATGTTCACCTAATGGTTGCAAATCATGCATTAAGGTACTTGAGGGGTAAAATTGATTATGGGCTCAAGTATGAGGCAAATCAGAAGATTAACCTGAAGGGTTATGTTGATTCAGATTGGGCAGGCAGTGCCATCGATAGGAAGAGCACTTCAGGGTGTTGCTTTAGTATGGGATCAGGTGTGATCTCTTAGTTTATCAGGAAGCAATCCTATGTGGCACTGAGTACAGTTGAAGCCGAGTATGTCATAGCTTGTTCAGCTAGTTGTGAGGCAGTATGGTTGAGGAAGCTACTGTCTGATTTATTTGATCTCCAGATGGATGCTACTTGTATACATTGTGACAACCATAGTTGTGTGAAGTTGTCAAAGAATCCAGTGTTCCATGACAAGTCGAAGCATATCGAGATCAAGTATCACTATATCAAGGATATGGTGGAGAGAGGAGCAGTGAAGCTCCTGTATGTTGTGATGGACGAACAGATAGCTGATGTGTTGATGAAGCCATTAGCCAGAGTGAAGTTTGAGTACTTCAATGAGAAACTTGGTGTTCTCCAGATCGAGGTTCCTTCCAAGGGGAAATGATGAGACCTAGAGCCATTCTGACATGGTGAGAGGATTGGTTCCTTTCATGGTCGGATGTAAGGGCTGATCCATTCTGTCATGGTGAGAGGATTGGTTCCTTCCATGTTAGATGTGAGTGTTGAGCCATTCTGAATAGACTATAGGATTGGTTCCTACATGATCAAATATTAGCGTTGAATGCCATTCTTGGAATGGAGGTGCCTGGTCAATTACCATGAATACTTGGTCTAGGACTGAGGGCCTTTCTAATATGAATGTAAGATGTAGTCTTACATGATCATATGTGAGCGCATGGCCATTCTAATGTGATTGAGAGATTGGTTCCCACTTGATCAGATATAAGGGTTGTTTCCATTCTTGGAATGGAGGCACCTGGTCAGTTACCAGGAAAGCTCAGTCTGGGACTGAGGGACATTCTGATGTGACTATAGGATTGGTTTATACATGATCATATTTGAGTGCAGAGTCCTTCTAACATTGGTTTTCAGATGTAAGTGTAGAGCCCTTTTGGCATGAAGGATTGGTTCCTTGCATGGTCGAATATAAGTGCTGATCCTTTCTGACATTAGTTGTCAGATGTAAGTGCAGAAGCTTTTGGCATGGAGGATTGGTTCCTTACATGGCCAAGTGTAAGTGCTGAGCCTTTCCAACATTGGTTGATGGATGTGAGTGCTGGGCCTCTCCTGACAGGGTTGTGGGAGGTGTTCCCACATGGTAATATGTGAGTGTTGGGCGTGTCTTTCTGATATGACTATAGGATTGGTTCCTACATGATTAGATGTAAGTCTTGGGCAGGAAATTCTGACTTAGGGTCAGATATAAGTGCTGAAGAAGACCTACATGGAGGCTAGGCCTACAACCAGCATGAAAAAGGGTTGGCTCTGTAGAACTTCCTGTGATGAGAAGAATCATGAGATAGCACCCGTGATGATGATCCAGAAGTGATGATCCAACAGTGATGATCCAGCAGTGATGATCCAGATCGAGTGATGATCCAGATCCAGTGATGATGATCCAGATCGAGTGATGATCCAGATCCAGTGATGATGATCGAGATTGAGTGATGATGATCCAGATCGAGTGATGATCCAGATCCAGATGAAGATGAATTGAAGATGAATATGATGAGAACTCAATGATGATCTAGATGATACAGAGAAGAAGACTTGTGCTGATAAATTGTGTCGAGAGAATACCTTCCTAGTTAAGAGGGAGTGTTGATGTAATTGTAACTTCAGAATGTATTCATCCATATATCTTATGTATTGTACCTTGATGTTTATTCTGGGATGTGTCTGTATGTATTTGAGTCATGTCATACCCTGATGTTTATTCTGGGAAGTTTCTATAATGTAAACAAGTCATGTCAAGTCATTGTGGGTAACCCTCCTATTGGTCAAGGGTTAAAGTCCCCACAGTTGTAGGGCCCTAGGGTTATTAGACTATCCTAGAGAATTCGAACCTAGGTGAGTCATTGTAATTCGGGGCAATAGTCCCCACCATTGTGTTAAGGATAAACCTCCTTGTTGGTCGGAGGAGGCAAAGTCCCCACAAGTTGTGGGGCACTAGGGTTATTAGACACTCCTAGAGATGTCGGCTCTAGTAAGTAATTGTTAAGTGAGGCCGACATGTTGGAGTGGGTTTCAAGTGAATGAAAGAATATAAATAGAGAGTGAGCCTCTCTATTTATCACACACACATTCGCTCATTGGGGCGCATGAGTGAGAGGAGAAATTGTTGGGACAAGAGAGAGACTACTGCTATCGGGAGATCATCTTTATGTTTTCGGGTTTTACTTTTGGTGCTGATTCTATATCTGAGGAAGTTGTGGGGTTTTCTCCTTTATGGTTTCCCTGAGGAAAATTATTTGTGTCTCTTGTCTCTTGTGTTTAATTGTTGTGCATGTTATTCTCTCAGTTAAAGATCCTAAGATCATAATGCTAGCTTGAATGATAAAAATCTAACAGTTGGATGATGAAATGTCAAATCAAACATGGGAAAAGGTTTCAAGCTGCTAGATATCAAAACAAAATAGATCATCATTGAAAGAAGTGTCAAGTTCGATGAGCCTCTTCAGGAGGTAGAACTAGTGAAGGAGAAAACTGTTGAATTCCCTTCCTATTATACTGAATATTTGGATGATGTAATTGGGGGTGATGACCTTGATTTGGATCCTCTGATTTTTGATATTAGTGAACAGAAAACATCAGACGTTGAATCAGAACCTGAAGTACAAAATCATCTCCCAACTTGGGCCCGGAAGACACTCTCCTCCACAGGAGATAACATTGGAAATCCGGATGATCCAAGGAGAACCCGGTCTGATTTCCAAAGAGCAGGTATTGCACTCTCTTGTCCTGATTATTTGCTGTCCGAATATTTTTATTTGATGATAATTTCAGACCCCAAGTATTACTACCATTCTTGGAAAGATTCAATATGGCAAGTTTCCATGGATGAAGAGATGAACTCTCTTCAGAAACACTACTTGGGGGCTAGTTTATCTTCCTCCGGGGAGTAAATTGGTTCAATGCAAGTGGGTGTTTCAGACTAAGGCTGCTGCTGATGGTAGCACCTGAAAATATAAGGTAAGGCTGGTAGAAAAATGTTTTTCCCAGGTCCAAGGTGTGGACTACCATGAGACTTTTGCACCGGTTGCAAAAATGGACTCCATCCACGTAGTTTTGGCAATTTCAGCATCTAAGCACTGGGAAGTGCATCATATGGATGTTAAGTCTGCCTTTCTGCATGGAGATATTCATGAGGAGATATACATGAAGCCTCTTGAGGGCTACATTTCTGATCCATCTTTGGTTTGCAAGCTAAAGAAGTCACTATACGGGTTAAAACGGGCCCCAAGAGAGTGGTATTCCAAGATGGATACCTTCCTTCTCTTGCAAAACTTCCAAAGGTGTCAATCAAATCCAAATGTGTATATACAGTAGTCTGATGGTAATTTGATTATTATTGTTTTATATGTTGATGACTTACTGATTACAGGTAGCACAGTTACTTCTATTTCAGTCATCAAAACTGCTCTCCACAATGCATTTGAAATGAGCGATTTGGGGCTCTTAAAGCAATTTCTTGGGCTCGAAATTGAGCAAAATTTTGATGGGATAATGGTCACTCAGTCCAAATACATATTAGACCTATTATTCAAGTTTAAAATGGCTGAATTTAAGGCTTATCCATTCCCTTTCCTTTTAGGGATCACCTCTCATGGACTGCACTATTTATCGACAGCTGATAGGTAGCTTGCTCTACTTGACTCATTCTCGGTCTAATATCTGTTATGCCATGAATGTTGTGTCAAGATAAATGTAGTAGCCTCATGATATTAATTGGAAGGCATCCAAGAGGATCCTCCAGTATATTCAGGGAACCAGGACCTACGACATTCACTATGCTGCAGACTCCGAGCTAGAGCTGGTTGGTTACATAGATTCCGATTGGGTGGGTCATTCTATAGATTGGAAGTCTACTTCCAGATATGTATTCATGTTTGGTGGTGGCCCCATTTTCTGGTCTAGTAAAAATAAGGCCTCCATAGCATTGTCTTCAGCAGAGGCCGAGTACCGAGGAGCGGTGAATGCTTGCATCCAAGTTGTTGGGTTGAAAGGCATTCTTTCAGAGTTTGATCTTGGTAGTACTTTGTCCATTGTACTATTTTGTGACAATAAAAGTGATATTAAGATATCCACAAATCCAATTACCAGGCAGAGGACCAAGCATGTAGAGATACACATGCACTACATCAGAGAGTTAGTGCATGACAGGACCATCATTCTGCAATACTGCTTGACTGATGAGCAGATTGCAGACATCTTCACCAAGAGATTTTTAGAAAATAATTTCACTTACCTCTATTCACTATTGGGGGTGAGTTCATCAGGGTGATCAAACTACTTTCAGTGTTCAGCTTGAGGGGGTTTTTCCCACTGGGTTTTCCCTCTTTTCCTCACTTAGATTTATTTTTTAACATTGTTTTTAGTTAAATTATTATATAGGGTGACCTATGGCCTTTGTTGCCGGGGCCCTAGCATTTCATGCACTTTATTTTTATACTTCTCTGAGTATAGCTTAAGGGGGGGTGTTGGAGACATTTACCCACCATGCACACTTAATTTGGTCAATTTGTCCTTGTTAAACCACTATCCTAAGTTTTATTGACTTAATTGACATCAGAGGAGCACTATATGACATTAGCATGAGCACACCCATGCCTACCTTCAGTCAAGGAGGCCAACTAATCCTTCTCCTACATTCGGGGAGGCTAACTGGAGCACTCTGGGGGTGATCTGAGTGTCATAAATAGACCTAATTGATAACTGATGGTTACAATCAGCTAAGGTGAGTGGTGAAGTTTCCTACATTCATTATATTTATTATTTTATTAATATTTAATGAACTAGAGTCAACAGGGGCACCTCCAACCACCTCTAATGGCCAGTTTGACTTCAGTTAACCGCATCAGGGTTCATTGGAGTTAATGATGTGCTACCACTTGTTGATTGGCATGCAGTGACATGTGTTTGAGCTACTTTCAGTTAGACTCAGTCATCCATTGCACTCCAACTTCAGTTAGGACTGAGTTGAGTCAATCGACACTTGATTAGTTGGTTAACTAGTGTGTTTACTGTGGCTTAGAGTCAGTTAATCTATACCCATTCATTGAATTCGAATGACCCCCTTGGGAATTTGAATTGTCTTGGAATTCATGCATCTTGCATGATCATTGTATTGTATTATTCATTATTCATTGATTATACAGAGTTGCTACTTCCATTGCAGCACCATTTTGCCAATTTTATGCATATTTGTCTGTATTCTTTGTGAGACTGTGTTTTCAGTTCCTATACCACTATGAAAAATTAATAAATACAACAATCCCCATTATTGAGGATGTTGAAACATCGACTGAAACACATGAAGATATACCAGCTGAAACACTTGCATAAGTACAAATTCAACCTACACAAATTTTGAGAGAACCACCATATCCTAAACGTTTGGCCTTGCAGAAGGCAGTGGAACAAACTCATTTCAATATTCTATTAGAATTGAAAAATATTTATGTAAGGATTCCCCTATTACAATCCCTACATGATGTACCTATTTATGCCAATATTGTTAGAGATCTGGTTGTAAAAAAACCGAGGAATTATAAGGATCCTCCTACAGTGCATGTAGTGGGGAAGTTATTTGAACTTATGATGGGGAGAGCCCCAGTGGCTAAATATGATGAGCCAAGTAACCCCACTGTTATAGTATATATTGGGCACACCCAAATCCCCAATGTTTTGGTTGATTTAGGCACTTCAATAAATGTTATGACCATTGAGAATGTCAAAAAATTGGGACTCATTAATCTTCGGCCTACCCCTACCATATTAGAAATGGTTGACATATCTACTATCAAACCTGAAGGAATCTTGGACAATATGGTAGTATCTGGTGACTCATGGGAGTACCCTACAAACTTTGTTGTTTTACAACCTAAGTCGCAGCTGGGGGGACATCCATTAATTTTAGGAAAACCGTGGCTAGATACAACAAATGCATGTATCTTCTGTAGATCAAGATCCATGATGAATCTAATGGAACCAACATAAAAAACATGAACTTATATACTCCATCCACACCAAGATTAGATGCTGAAATTCCATTATGGTTGGATTTGGAGGAGGAGGATGGTACTCAACCATTGTTGACAATTGGGAGGTCTCTGACTGTCAAAATAGAAATTGAAGATGACACCATTTGTAGTTTTATTAGCGATCATATGTCTGTCACCCAACAAGCATATTAGATCTTGAATAGCACCTTAAAAGAACAGGAACAAGAAGAACTTATAGAAGAAACCCTAGTCATTAACACTAAAATAATCCCAGTAATTGAATACTCAAAGAGTGTTCAAGTAGAAATCAAACCAGGGAAAACATTGAATATTAATCCTAATCTCAATATCAATGAACTGGAACGTATGGTTACGCTGATGAAATAGAATAAACGAGCCTTAGCTTGGTAATATATAGACATGAGGGTCATCCCCTCATGACTGTGTACTTGCCACATTTATATCAAGAATTATTCTAAACGCGTACTCCAACCTCAACGCAGAAAAGAACCTGAACTTAAGAGACATTGTGAAGGAGGAAATACATGAACTTTTGGAGGCAGGTTTTAGTTATCCTATTTCAGACAATGAGTGGGTTTCCCCACCGGCGATCATACCTAAGAAAAATGGGAGATGGAAAATATGTTTAGATTACACAGAATTGAATAAAGCAACACAGAAAGATCACTTCCCTTTACCATTTATCGATTAGGTTTTAGACAGCTTGTCTGGAAAAATATTCTTTTCTTTCCTAGATGGTTTTAGTGGATATAATTAGATCCATATTGCCCCTGAAGACCAATACAAAAGCACCTTTACTTTTCCTTGGGGAACCTTTGCATTATGGTGATTCCTTTTGGGTTGTGTAATGCACCAACTACATTTCACTGAGTTGTAATTGGAATTTTCTCTGAGATGGTAAATGATTGCATGGAAGTTTTTATGGATGATTTCACCCCGTATGGTAGTAGTTTGGATGAAGCTCTAAGAAACTTGGAAAAAGTTCTAGAACATTGTGAACAAACCAACCTATCCTTGAGAACTGAAAAGTGTCATATGATGATGAGCGAGGGTATAGTTCTTGGGCATTTTATCTATATTGCGGGAATCCAGGTAGATCCAGCTAAGATAAAGTTAATTGAAAATATTCCTACTTCTTGGTTGTTGAAAGAGGTACATAATTTTCTTGGACATGTTGGCTATTATAGGTGATTTATAGATTTTTTTTTTAAAGTAGCATCCCCTTTATTTACTTTATTGATGAAGGATGCACAATTTGTTTGGACAGAGGCATGCCAAGCAGTGTTTACATAATTGAAGAAAATGTTATCTACAACACATATCTTAAGAGGGTCTAATTGGGCCCTTCCCTTTCACGTCTCTTCTCATGCTTCAGAAACTTCCATTGTAGCAGTTTTGGGACAGAAGGAAGGTCACAAACCATATTCTATTTACTATGTTAGTAAGAATCTGGCTCCTGTTGAACTGAACTATACGGTAACAGAAAGAGAGTTCCTTGCCATCGTTTAGGCCATTAATAAATTTAGTCATTATATTACTGGATATTCTACTTTTATGCATACTGATCACTCATCTATTAGATATTTAATGAATAAACCTATTACTAATTATAGAGTGACTAGGTGGTTGTTGCTACTACAATAATTTGATATAACCATTGTTGACATACCCGTAAAGAAAAGTGTGGTTGCAGACTTCTTTTCTCGACTGACTCATAATGATGATGATTCACCAGTCGAAGAGTCCTTTCCTGATGAACACTTGTTCCCAGTCTCAAATTATTCCCCATGGTATGCAAACATTGCTAATTATTTGGCTGTAGGTAGACTTCCAACGCATTTATCGAAACGAGAAAAGAGAAAGATCATAAAACAGAGTGTGAGATACTGCTGGATTGAAGGTAATATCTTCTATATAGGGCCTAATTTGGAAATTAGGAGTTGTGTGAGGGATAATGAGATTCCCAACATCCTAAACACCTTCCATGATGAGCCCTATGGGGGGAATTTTGATGATAAGAGAACTAGTCATAAGGAATTAAGGATGGGGTATTTTTGGCCAACCATGTTTTAGGATGCGAAGAAGTATGCTCAAGCCTATGACAGTTGCTAAATAATGGTCCAGCCAAACCGATTAAATGAGATGTTGCTTCAGCCACAGTTAGTGGTTGAACCTTTTGATAGATTGGCTTTGAACTTTGTAGGGCCTATCAACCCTGCTTCAAAACAAAAAATAACCCTCCTTCAAAACAAAAAATATATTTCTTGGTTTTCACTGATTACATGACTAAGTGGGTGGAGGTTGTGGCTTTGGAAAATCCCAATGATAAAGATGTGGTAGATTTCTTGTATTGATAGATATTCACCCACTTTGGAGTACCAAGATAGATAGTAACAGATGGAGGACCGTAATTTGTGTCCCAAAAAATGGAAGCCTTATTTCAAAAGTATCATATTCAGCATTGGGTAACCTCACCATACCATCCACAAGCCAATGGCTAGGGGGAAAGGATGAATACGTTTATCGAGGAAATCCTTACAAAAATAGTGAAGAGCCATCGTAAGGACTGGGATGAAAGGCTTCCAGAAGCATTATGGGTCTATCGTACTACATGGTGCAACACTACAGGTTTCTCCCCATATGAACTGGTGTATAGAAAAAATGTTGTTTTCGTATTGAATTCGAAATAAAAATCCTAAAGGAAACTATAGAGGAAAACCTAGACTTAACAAAGGCTCAAAAGAACTGTTTCAATCAATTGAATGAATTAGATGAGAAGCGCACCGCTGTTGTAACTCACACAACATTAACTCAACAACAATGCTCCAAATGGTATGACATATTTATAAAGAAGAAGGTATTTTCTGAAGGAGACTGGGATTTTCTATATGATTCACGGTTCAAAAGGGATTTTGAGGGAAAGTTACGTACAAAATGGTTGGGACCCTACATATTAGATAAGATATTTGATAATGGAATCATCCATTTGACCACTATTGACGAAAATCAAACACCTATGTTTGAAAATTCTCATCGGTTGCGGCTTTATCATAAACCTATATCAAAGGATGTGTTTATCTCTCATGTTGCAGCTGATCCAAACTGTCAATTGGTATAGGAGCAGGTTTTTCCCCTGTTTCTAAATTTTTTAAAATCTACTACAAATTCCACACACAAATTGTATATAAATAAATTGTTTGATTTCCTTTGTTTTTTTTAGCTATGATTGGTTTGTTGTTTTTGAGAATTGTGTACAGGAATTAGTGCGAAGGTTCACTCAGAAGAAACAGTCGTGAAGGGCCAAGCGATTGCAAGATTCTGAACGATCCTTCTCAATTGGAATTACTCCTTGAAAGAGAAAGTGAACAAGATTGAAGGCCTCTGTTGGAAACATCATCATTTTCCCATGCTTTTATCAAAGTTCCGTTTAAAATTTTTCAACGGAAACTCCACTAACTGCTTCTTTTTATCCATTGTATTTCTGCTGCAACTCCACTATTTTTCTCACTAAATTTGCCAATTTTTTTCGCTACAACTCCACTAGTTTTCTCACTAAACTAGCCATTTTTCCGTTGCAACTCCACTATTTTTCTCACTAAACTGATCATTTTTCCGCTGCAACTTCGCTATTTTTCTCACTAAACTGCCCATTTTTCCACTACAACTCCGCTAGTTTTCTCACTAAACGGGCCATTTTTTCATTGCAACTCCATTATTTTTCCTACCAAATTCTGTTACTTTTCTGCTGCAACTCCGCTATTTTTCGCCGATTTCTGCTACAACTCTACCAATATTTTTGTTAAGTCTCACTAAAATTCTGCCACATCTCGGGTGGATTTTCAACCAAATCTTTCTGCTTCATGATGAGATTTTTCCAATGATCCACCACTTTGCTACAGTCCCTCCACGCGTCCTGGAAATCAATGCTAACACGAACGTGTTCAATTTGTCCATTGGACGATGACCTATTTGTTCTACGAATGGGCATGCGTAATTATGTTGAAGGATTACAGCTCGGCATGATGATGATAAGGTATAAGTTCTGATTATAATCATCCTCAAGTATGAACTGATATGATAATAATGATTACATTCTACATTTTTAATCCTTTTCAGTCTTCCGTAACTAATAAATCTTTGAGAGAGATTCAAATATTCCACCACCATCTACTTAATTACCGTCTTCCTATTTAAACTCGTATGATAACCCGTTCAAATATATTGATTCTAAACTCTGCCAACTTTTCAAAAATATCACTACAAACCCTGGATATCCATTTACTATGTTCGATTTCTGCAAATTCAACAATTGATACTATGAAATGCTACATTTTCCATCACAGCTAGCAAAGGAGAAATGATATGGGTCCTCCCATAAGGTATGAACCAAGAATTAATAAGCCTTACATGAAAACGGGGAAGTCTTTGCCATATTTCAAGATGCTTGATGGATCGAATATTTTCAAAGACTGAATGGTTTTCATGAAGAAACAACATTCCTATTCACCATGAATTTAACTAGCGAACATTCATAAATTAGAGGAGTACGAATAGACGTATCATAACAGGATTTAGTAGAAGTTACAAGGTTACCCAGGATTGGAAATCGATGGTTTTGCCGAAAAAGGAATAACTTGATAGCAACAGACAATTTCCTTGCAGCAGGAGAGCAAGTGTAGCCGAGGACCAGGGAATAACACTCGAAAAATTACCAAGACCTTGGGACCAGGTTTTCATCTTCGTAAAAAGGTACATTACTTGCCATTTTATCTTTTACGAACTCTGCAAAATATGGCACATTATGTTAAAACATCTAGGAACCCATTGTCCTCTATAACAAACCATGGGTTAATTAAACTGCGAGTACAAAGAACCTTAGCACGACATAACCTAACATGGGAGCAATTTCTTGTCGGGTAGGGTGCATTGGGCACCTACAATAAGATATGTTGGAGAAAGAGAGGTCAAATGGAGCTCCTCAGATTCATCTTGGGGAGGGGTGAAGAGTTAGAAGAAGGTGGAGATGATCAGGAAGAAAAATCAGAAGAGATGGTTGGGGTGACCATGGTAGTAGAAGAGACTGTGCCATTAGTAGCTACAACATCAACAACAAAAGCAAAAATTGGAGTAGAGAAAATAGAAGCAGAAATGGGAGTAGCAGCAGTAAAAGAAGAAGTTTGAACAATTGCAAAAGCACCGCCAGCGGGAGCTGGAGCTGCGAATGCGGAAGTAGAAGAGGAAGAATTTGCAGGAACAGGGGATTTTTAGGAGATAAACCCTCAAGTTTTACATTGAATATTCCTTTGAGATATAAGAGGAAATTTAATTGAGGAAGAATAACCCTTGGCAGAAACAAGAGAATTTTTTATCCTTCTTATGCCACAAAGAAAGAATAAAATAGCAATTATTAAAGGAGAATCATCTGGTCTTACAAAAAGAAGAAGGACCAGAGATTCTTGGGAAGTAGAGGCAACAAATGTTGAAATCCCTATGTTAAGACCTAGGTTACCCATTGAAACACAAGAACCAGAGGGAAATATACCTATGGAATCCGCTGATCCACAAGAACCTACAGAAGGCCAACCCCAACTAGATAATTTTTCATTTGAAAATGAGTTGTTGAAATAAGATGTGCAGGATCTTAGAGAATATTTGCATAGGTGGAAGGAAGCTAGTAAAAAGAAGGAAACACGAAGCTTGGATGATGGTGGAAGTTGTTGATCAATTCGAAAACCCACCTTCCATTTCAGAGAATGAGGAACTATTATGTCTTGAATGTGGGGATTTGTTCAAATTGTCAGGGTACAAGGTTGTAAAGATGGAAGTATTAGCTTAGATATTGGCACATTCAAGCCAAGAGAGAAATGAAACACCAAAGGAAGAATTAACAAATGAAAAGAAGATGGAAGTAGATATAATTCTTGACCAGAAGCTAGGGGAGGGTGAAGAAATTCATCCTCAACAAACAAGGGACACTGAATTACTCCCCTCTAGAAGAAGTTCTGAGGACACTGATTCATCTTTGGATCAAGCACAACAATTGGATGATACGGAAATGGTTCATGTGCAATCTCAGTATCTCAAAGGTGTGGAAATGGAGTAGAATGATGACACACAATAACCATCATTATTAAAGTGTGTTTTTGAATATGGAACTCAAACTAAAGATGTTGAGGAAGAAGCGCAGGAGCTAAACGGTGTTACACAAGAACCAACGTTCTTAAAGATAGTTGCTGAAGCAACAATTCAAACTAAAGTTGTCGAAACCTATGAAGCAACAATTCAAACTGAAGCAACAACAACTACTAAAACCTATGAAGCAACAATTCAAATTGAAGCAACATTAGCTACTGAAACTCAAGAAGCAACAACATAAACGAAAACTATTGAAACAAAAGAACTAGAAGTACAAAAGGAAGCTACAGAGTCACTGAAACTAGACACAGATGAAGATAATCAAGAAATGGAAAAAGATATTTCTTTGTTGAATCTCAAGGTGAGTAAATGGAAATATCATGCTGGTCAATATGATAAAGTAATGATTTCTTTGTCTGAGCATAAGAATACCATTCAAGAAATTAGGGAAAAGTGGGTGGAGGATATTTTCTTCTAGAAAATTCGTTGGGAGAAAATACAGGAGGAATTGAAAGAGTTAAGAAAATACAAGTCTACGCAGAAAGAAAAAGAAAAAATGCATACCTTGACTAAGGAATTGTTGAAATAGAGAGATCGATCTCCATCCTACATTGTGTTTCTCTTTGAACAGATGAATCTATTCAAAATAAGGGATTTAAAAGAAGGACGACCGTGGTAAATTATGGCATCCCCGCAGTTCCTGGAAACTTTCAGCCGGAGCGATTTTTCTGAACAAAATTTGTTATGTGAATTATACTTGCATGAGATGGATTTTTTGATGCACTCTCAGTACAACCCAATTCCTCATATTGGGGACATCCATATGAGGTAATTTACTTCTTTTATCACCAATCATATGCACTGGTGGGATGCTTCTCAAACCATTCACAAGAATGAGGACAATTCCACTTTGTGGATTCGTAGTGAACCTAAGGCCCCTGTACCTTTGATTGTTAGGTATAAGAAACATATTTCATCCACTACAAAGGTCAATCAGTTGGTTCCATTCTAGAAGAAATTTATTTCCACTTGTGTTAATTTGATCTCTCGAAAAGAGGTCTATGTTCTGAAAGCGAGAATTTATCGATGGGAGGTTTCTCCCATATCTTTAAAGGAAAAGGATCCATATTGTTTCGAGAATTTTAAGTATGCCTTGTCTTCCGTACCAGGTTATGTTAAGTGCATGGAGACATGTGGGCTGAGATGGTTAGGGCTGAAGTTCAGATTTCCACTCATCTAGTGTCCAGATAGGAATTGCAGGAGTATTTACAGGATGACCAAAAAGGAAGAAATAGACTGTTGAAATAATTTAATTACAAGCAATGTATTTTTGCAAAAAGGGGAAAAACCAGAGTCTTCCTTCAACGTTACTAATTTTCATAAGAAAAGTCTTGATTCTGACTCGGATTCATACTAGTTGGAGTTGTTGTATGAGTACATGCAATTGGATCGCTAGGGGGGGATGTTGGGCACCAAAAATACCCTTTTTTCCTTATCTTGTTTAACCCCTTTTCCCTGATTTTGTCTCCGGTTTACAACCAAGTCCTTGTATTTTCCAAAAGAACAAGCATGAATCCCTAAGGTATAAGTCATTATTACTTGTTTCATTAATACTTGATTTTACTTATGATTGTGAAATTTATCTTTCATTCGTGTTGATTTGTTATTGGTTTCATAAGAAGGGTTCATAATATTCAGGTGTCCCAAGTGTAACACCTCGTTGCATTTGGAGATGAGTAATACCTGGTGTTAGTGGCTTGTTTTATGATCCAATCCAGACTATTGATGACAGAATCTCATATGTCCTTCCATGCATCTAGCTGAAACTTCTCGAGCACCTTTCCTCATTAGCTGGAACATGTTCGGCCTGTGAAACAGTTCAAATTAAAGTCCATTCATTGTTATGAACCGATCTTATGCAATGCAATAATAGTTGTAACTGTTCCTGTTTAATTCTACAGACGAAAGATCGTAGATATTCATGGCTGCCCGATATTAATGTAACTGAACAGTTCCATCTTTGTATAAGTATGAACATGAAATTAGAGCCAGGGGTTGGCAATTTCAGAGAGTTCATAGCAGAGGAGACTATAACTGTACTTTTATTATTTTAATAAAGGAGCAGTGATTCTTAATACGATTTTGTTTTAGATATTGTTAAGCCTTTAACATCATCTATGTTCAAAGGCCAGGGCATGCCTTCTTATAGAGTTTTCGATAGTAGTAGATGTTTTAGCTTAGTTATTTCTGTTAGTGTGGGATTTCGGTTTGATGCATTCGTAGATAGTTGCAACATCATTTATTAAAAAAATGCACTATCATATTTTACTTTGACTTGTTGTAATAGTGTGGTGTGAAAGTCAAATGTTTAGGATAATTCATTTCTTTATGTAAAGTGTGTTAATTAGTCATAGATGTTACAGATATGCTCAGCTCCTGTGTAGTATTGTCATTTATCTTTATTAGAGTTTACTGAATTAGATAGATCATTGCTTTTATGAATTGGTTGTTTTGATTAATGATTTGTGATTATTCTAGTTTGGTAAAATAGGATTTAACTTCTTGCAAAAGTAATTCTAGATTGATTCATTCTTATATCATAAATTGCAGGATTGATATTGTAGGAATTAGAAGTCCTTTAAAGTTCTTAGATTGATAATTTAAATTGGTTTTACAGGAAGCTGAGTTAACTGAGCAATGATTAGGATTGAATGATGTGTATTTCATTAATCAGCTACTGAAATGTTTATTCATATATTTTTCTAGTTACCTTTGAAATAAACAGACTTCCCTGGGCTAACAATTTATATCGATCACTCTGCTTGTTACAAAAATTAATGAGTATATAGAGTGACCAACAGATCACGTGGTGAAGAAATCATTATCCTTGTTCTAAATATCCTTTTGTTGGTTTTTGAAGTTCTTTAATCCCATGAAGTCCTTGGACCCACACACTTGGTGGTTTGATGTTATCACTTAATGACATTGAAAAGTTGGGCATGAAGCCCTTGGATTCCTTATTGATGTTCATTCAACTCTTGGTTATGGTGTCCATTTTAATGATGCTAATGGAATTTATGTAACCCTTAAAACACAGATACTTGTTCCCCTTAAGGACATAAAAATAAGACCTTCGGAAGTTGACCCGTAGCAAAAAAAATGGAAGGTAAAATAAAATTGTTTTCCTTAATCCTCCTAGAATTTTAGATGAGCAAAAACAAAAACAAAAATTAAAAAAGAAATTAAATCTATACTAATGGCAGGTCATCCAATATTCACAATTATAATATTTATTTTAATTTTGTCACATGAAAATTCAGCTCAATTTTAAAAGCATCCTTCAACGTATATAAATACCATTGTTTTCCCTCACCAAAAGAAAATGAACTTGAACTCCTTTGAGGTTTGTTTTTTGGTGATATTCAAAAGAAAAAAATGATGAATGTAGTGAGCAAAATTATGATGAAAGAAGGTTACAACTGTACATTATACCTCCTTTTGATTTGTGGGTATACTCAGTGAGCTACAACATATATACTTTTTAGTTTATTTGGAGAAGTTTCTTATGCGAGTTTTGGAGGATTCCATAGTTCAAATATTTGAGAGAGGTCCATCAAATCATAGTTCAATTCTACAGCAATGAGATACAAGCTCTTGTTTTTGCAGCAAAGGTAAAAAATTTGGTCAATTTTCTAAGATAGTCAACTTATCTCAGTCCGAGTTTTGGAGGAGATTACAGTTGGATTATCAGTAGTTGACAAGTCACCTTTGTCAACTTCACATCTCCCAATTTTGAGGATGTGATTACAATCTTGAGGTATGTATGATAATCCATGATGCAAAGTGAACTAGATAGTGATGGCATGCATGCTCAGTCAGTGATTTACATAGTGATGTGGCAATGATTTATACATCCATGGTAAGTTTGATAATCCACACTATGTATGATGATCCATAGTATCTATGATAATCCATAATCTATAGTGATATACACAATGATGGTATGTATTCTCAATCAGTGATTTCACTACAACAAATTTGACTTTTAGGGGGGGTTGTCTTCTGCCTCCCAAAGTCACTTTTGGGGGTGGTTTTGTATTTGGAGGAGTTATTTACAAAACCACCCCTAATAGAACCTATTGGGATATTATAAACCCACTCCATACTTAGGTTAACAATATTAAATCATTATTGATTAATTTCCTACCTACTAGCCTAGATAGTTGGAATCCACTTGCACCACTTGGTCAATGCTTGCCATATATACCCCAGGAGCACCTTTATTCTGATTCTGATTAGATCCTTCCCACTTTATTAACAACATGAATTAGTAATTGTTCCTTCCTACAGATTATGTATTTATCCTACTTTATTCTATCTTTTCAGCGGATAAGGTAAAGTTAGTCAAATAGGAAACTGCTATCTTTTATTGCCAACCCATTCTCCATGATTTTCTCTCCATATTCCAAGATTAGCATGTTTTTACATCACTCATGACAACTCCCTCTTTCTTTATCTAATTAGTGAGGTCCTTGATAGAGTTGGAAATTGCTTTAGCCACCTATGGGGGTTTATCATATTTAGTAAGCCTGATTTATGAGCTAACATTAGTTGTCTTATAACAACTCAATTTTAATTTATAAGGATGTATTAATATTGTAATAATCAATCAATTAATTGATTCAATAATCAATTATTGGCATTCTTCACTTCTTCATGAGATTTGGTCTCATTATTCTTCTCTCTATTTTCCTTGTGCATGCTTATGAGAATTACCATGTAACTAGATCTTGTCTTGTGTTTACACATTGTAATAAGCCTCAATTTCTTTATGGTATCAGAGATACTATTTCTAAATGGTATCAAAGTGCAAGGTTTATTAAGTTCTATAGATTTTATGAGCTATTATGTTTCTACATCAGAGTGCATCCAGACTCCTATTCCTCTTTGAAGAAGAGCTTGAATTGAGCTTACATTTCTTTCTCCTAGTTTTTATTTGTGCAGGTTGTAGAGATTATCTTCTTGAGTGCACCAAATTCTTCGCATGGATTCCTCTTCAGCTATGATCATGACTCCCTTCAACTATAATGAATGGAAATCCAAAATTGGCATTCTAATGCGTAGTAAGGGACTATATAGAGTTACTTTAGCTTTGGAGAATGAGCTTAATGTTGTTGTTGAGAAATAAGTGGAATAATAGGTTGGATGAAGCCTATAGATTGATTTTCCTCTATATTTCTCCCGATATTATATTTCATCTAGATGGTTTTACTACTTCATGTTATAATTTTCATGGTTATACAATATCTAAAAAAATTTAGCATCATAACACCATAACCATAAGCAAAGGATCACTGAAATAAATACAAGCACATCCACACAAACAAACACAAATATTTATCTTGGGAAACCCTCATGGGGAATAAGATCCAACAAAACTTCCTCAATACAGAATTCGACCAAGTACAGTGTAAAACCTCAAGAAAAATAATATAGGTTCCCTTTCTACATCAGACTACTCTTCTCTCTCTCTCTCTCTCTCTCTCTCTCTCTCTCTCTCTCTCTCTCTCTCTNCTCACATATTTATATTCATCAAGAATGTGACTCAAATAACTAACTAGGTTGTTTAGGCTCTCTGATTAGGGTCGACCTACCTAGGGAGACTCAAAATAGCATTTATAAAAAAAAATTGGGTACTATTGCTCTGACTTACAACGAAGGTTTTACCTCATGACTTTTACATGACCAAGTACAACAATGACCTCTCCAAATAGAGGAATAAAATCTCCAAAGGAGGAATACAATAAAATTACCATGCAATAAATTTTGAAGTTACATTTCTTTAACAATCCAAACCAAGTATGGACCAAACTTGAGTCTCTCTTTGGGGTATAAGATGAGATAAGAGCACATCAGTTGGAGAATGAATGATTCTCATTGAGTCCAAGTAGTTTCAATTTCATTGACGTTTTATTCACCAAATTCAAGTCACTTGTTTTATTTCTCAGGCAATGTGGGATTGAGAAGAAGGAATATCAATTGATTCTTTCCATTCTATCAAAATTGGGTCTTGAATACTCAGTTTTTGTGTCTACTTTTCATGCTACTAGGCTTGTTATTTCTAATTGGAAAATGCCTTCTTTGAGTACAGTCTTTGACTCACTGAAAAAGGAGCAAGATAAATTGATCTAGATGGGTGATCTTAGATGATCCAATGTCAAGTATCATGATTTTATAGTTCAATGAATTAACAATGCAATATAAAAATAGAAACAAATAGTGAAAGAGAAGAAGCCAAAGTCAAATAATGAAGATGAAAGTTCGCAGCCTACTGATGAAGTTTCAATGAAGAAAGTCAAGAAGAAAGGAAACACCTCCAAGTGTTATTATTGCTACAAGGGATTTCATCTTGAGAAGAAATGTTTCAAGAATAATATGGAAATCATGTCTCAGCTACTTGAGAAGCATAACATTCAAGTTCCAGATGAGCTAGAGAAGCTTGT
Organism: Pseudotsuga menziesii; assembly: GCA_001517045.1. NCBI lineage: Eukaryota > Viridiplantae > Streptophyta > Pinopsida > Pinales > Pinaceae > Pseudotsuga > Pseudotsuga menziesii. The sequence continues at coordinate 444,463 of LPNX011124202.1, forward strand.
TGGATCCTCAGAACACTTTCATACTGCGTAAATCCAAGGTGATATAAAATATGGATTGAGTGCTAGAGTTAAATAAATTATTCATATATATAATATATATATATTTTCTAATATATCAGAATCACAAATCTTGGTTTCTTTCTTGAATAATCCACTTATGATTCTACTAGATTGATCTCCCAATACTTGTGACTTTTCACTAGATATTGACTTGTCTTTAAGAAGCTCTTCCTCACTTCATTCAAATGATAATAATTATGATTTAGACGAATATTTTTACGATGATATTAATTTTATTACATCATCCATACCATCTACCATACCTTTGAATACTCCTAAGACTATACAAACCCCAAGCTCACTCGTTGACTCCTCATTGGTTTCCTCTGTTGTGTTACTTATATCTAATGGTTTAAGTCTTATATATTTTTTCACTGGTTGGTTATTCATGACCTTAGTCATCATTGGACTTATCTTACACATGTTTGGATCTATTCTAAACACTTGTGTTTCAGATCGCAAGTCCATCCATCATTCATATTTTTACACTCGTGAGTTTTCCCTAGTTGCTCAACCTTTTCCTACTCTAGCCCTATATCCTCATGGAGACACTAAAACTTTGGTTTTTTCTGTTCCATATGATAATATTTATGATATATCATATTCTATTCAGCCTCATTTCATATTTTGGAAGGTTCTATATTAGTTTGGAAGGAAGATATGTGATCCACATCACCACTTTGCAGCTATACAAGGAACTGATTGTGTTGATTTTTCTACTCTTTGGGAAGGAGTGTGCACATATCTCTTCCTTTTCAGATTGTGTTTGTAGATAAGACTATGATAGTAGCAAGAATCATTAATATAGTTCTCCTATTTCATCAGATGATGAGCTACAAGGAGTCTCTCCTCTTCTTCCTTGCAGATTCTACACTCGAACGCATGATCATGGAGTTCACAAATTCTTCATCAAAGTATTTCACCAGAAACAGTTCATTCAACTCAATCAAATGAAGATAAATACATATTGAAGACATGTTCTTCAAATTTTATGCCTTGTCGTTTCTTTAGGGAGTATTTTCCCCATGTGGTTTTTCCTATTTCCTCACTTTTTTGGACATAAATAATTGTAAAAGGTGATCATAGCCTTGTTGTTGGGTCCTATATGAACATATATGCATCTAATTGTTTCCGACATATCATCATAAATTCATACTTAAGGGGGGAATTGAGATATTATAAACCCACTCCATACTTAGGATAAGAATATTTAATCAGTATTGGTTAATTTCCTACCTACTAGCCTATATAGTTGACATCCACTTGCACCAATTTGTCAACATTTTCCATATACACCCTAGGAGCACCTTTATCTTGATTCTGGTTCGATATTTCCCACTTTATTGACTTCCATAATTAGTAATTGTGCCTTCCTGCAGATTCTATCTTTATCCTGCTTTAATCCATCTTTTCAGTTGATAAGGTAAAGTTAGTTAACTAGGAAACTATTATCTTTTGTTGCTAAGCTATCCTCCGTGATTTTCTCTCCAGATTCAAATATTGGCATGTTTTCCATCACTCGTGACAACTCACTCATGCTTTAGTTAATTTGTAACATCCTTGAAAGTGTTGGAAAGTGATTTAGCCACCTATGGGGGTTTATCATATTTAGTAAGCTCAATTTATGAGCTAGCATGAGTTGTCTTCTAACAACTCAATTTTACTTTATAATGATGTTTACTATTGTAATAATCAATCAATTCATTGATTCAATAATCAATTATTCATTCTTCACTTCTTCATCTGATTTAGTCTCATTATTCTTCTCTCTATTTTCCTTGTGCATTCTTGTGAGAATTATCTTGTAACTAGATCTTGTCCTATGCTTACACATTATATTAATCCTCAGTTTCTTTGTGGTATCAGAGCTGTAATTTCTATATAAATGATGCTAATTTTTTTCCCTTTTAGGATCGGTTTTGGAAGAGATAAAAATCACCCCTAAAAGTGACTTTTGGGGGAGGTTCTAAACTCCCCCCAAAAGTGACTTTTAAGGGTGGCTCTAAACCCCCCTCGTAGACACCTATGGGTGTTGGAGTCATTATCCAACCCGCACACCTTTATTTGGTCAATTTGGTCTAATTACCCACTATCCTAAGTTAATTGACTCGAATTACGGACATCAACACCAACACACTCCTAACATCAGCACACCCACGCCCTCCTTTAATCAGGGAGGCCAACTAAGCCTTCTCCTTTAATCAGGGAGGCTAACTAGGATTCCTCCTTCAATCAGGGAGAAAATCTAGGGTGATCTGCTTATCATAAGTGCACCAATTAGTTAAAATAATGTTGTTTCACCTAAAAATCAGTTAAGTTGAGTTGGAAAGGCACCTTCCTCATCTCATTGTCTATTTTGGGCTGATTTGAGTTAACTAGAGTGAATTAAGGCACCTTCAACAACTTCTGGTGACTAGTTCTAGTTCAGTTCACTTCATCGAAGATGACTTGAGTTAGAGATGTGCCCCCACCTACTATTTGACATGAAGTTGAGTTCTATTCAGTTAGACTTAGTCATTATTGCACTCTAATTCAGTTAGGACTCAGTTAGAGTCAATCATGGCTTGATTAGTGGTTAACTGGTGTGTTTAGTGTGGCTAAAGGACAGTTAATATACTCTCATCTATTCAATTCGAATGACCTCCAAGGAATTTTAATTTTCTTGCATTCATGCAAGTTATATGAAATTGTATCGTCTCTCATTATTTATTCTTGATAATATACAGCTGCAACCTCCAATTGTAGCACTTTTAATGTCATTTCATCATTAAAATTTTCTTGAATCTTTTGTAAGATCTATTTTAGTCTTAATATTGTTGTGACTGAATTTCACATGGTATCAGAGCCAAGGAGGGATGAAGCTCTTCTTCAAAAACAATATTTTTTACGGATCTAGCATGCAATTTGAGCAAAAATCTCAAAAATTCTAGCACTACACCAGAAGCCGAAGGTTTACCACATAAGTCCTAAGAAAAGTAATTTTTGATCAAGATTTCTTGATTGAATAAGCTAGGTGTGATGAAAACTTGAAAAGTGGAGGCTGTTCGACCTTACGATGCCCTTTTTTTGTTTTTGCAGGTTTATTTGGAAGACTTCTACTGCATTTGCTACAACAGACAAATGGCTTCTACTTCTGTGGATCCTCTTACTCCTTTCAATTACCACCAATGGAAGGGAGATATGGAGATTCAATTGCATGCCAAGGGACTCTACAGAGTCACAATGGACATCGAGGTGGAGCCAAACCACATTGTAGATCAATATAGATACTGAAACAAGATAGATGAAGCTTTTGGGTTTCTGTGCCTGTCAATTTCCAAATATCTTCATTTCGATGTCACTGGATTGAAGAATCTGAAGGAAATTTGGGATAAACTTGTTGATCTCTTTGATAATAAGGATGACATGAAGATTTATCAGCTAGAGAATGAGCTTATTTCTCTTCACCCAAGAAGTTTTGAAACTCTCAATGAATTCTTCACCAAATTCAAGCACCTAGTGCTCCAGTTGAAGCACTCTGAAGTGGAGAAAGAGGATGATCAACTCATTCTCTCCATTCTTTAAAAGCTTAGATCAGATTACTCAGTATTTATTTCCACATTCCATACTAGGAAGCTAACAACCCCGAATTGGAAAATTCCTTCTCTCAATGCCTTCTTTAAGTCCCTAATAAATGAGCATGACAAGCTTGTGTAGATGGGGATCATCAGATCCTCCAAAGATCAAGCATTTTTTGCTTCAAGGCCCAAATATATGAAGGGTAAAGGAAAGAAAAATAATCAAAAGACTAAGTTTGATGCTCTGAAGCAAAAGGAGAAGAACCAGTAGCAAGAATAGCCTTTAGGATCAAAGAGAGTAACAATATCAATATTTCAGAGAGTGCTCGGAAGAGAGATAATCATGATTGAGACATCCAGCCAGAAAGAGGACATGCCCTCATGGCAAGCACTTCAAATCCTAGAGCTATGCTCATATAATATGGTGCTTCAAACCTTATGATGGCAAGAGAAGAATCCTTCTCATCCCTGGATGCCAACAAAAGCATTCCCATCCACATGGGAGATGATTCTTAGATCATTTCGAAAGGAAAAGGTACTATAAAACTTGAACATGGAATATTTTTTGATGTTCTATATCTACCCTCCTTGGCCTCCAATATGTTGGCTGTATATCAAATGAAACACACCGGAGTTCCCAAGAGAGTTACTTTTATCCTGAATGATTTTAAAATCACAAATATTGCATCTGGGAAACTCATTGCAACAGGCATAGAAAATCATCATGCTAAGGCCTATGATTTCTCCAAGTTTGTGGCGGATGCAAAGCCCATCTCTCTTCTAACTCATGGGAATGAGATTAGTAGGCTATGGAATGAGATATTTGGTCATTTGAACTTCAAATACTTGGATAAACTTCAGAAACATTCCACGGTTGAAGGCCTCCCATCCATTAAAACTTCCAATGGGATTTGCAACGATTGCATTGTCAGAAAACACCCTGAGCACAAGTTTGATTGGGAAAAGGAAAGCCATGAAAAAAGTATTTTGTGGCTGATTCATTATGATATCAGTGGACCATGCCTAAAACATCCATAATTGGTTCATGGTATGTACTCACTTTCATTTATGACTTCTCTAGATACACTTGGGTTTTCTTCCTAAAGAAAAAATCTGAAGTTTTAGAAATATTCACCGAGTTCAAAGCATCTATTGAGAATGCCTCTGGGAGGAAGATAAAGTCTCTTAGATATGATAATGGAGGGGAATATATCAAGTGTGAATTACTTCAAATATGTGTTTATAGTGGGATCCAAATCCAACACTCCATTCCCTACACACCCTAGCAAAATGGTGTAGTGGAAAGGAAAAACCGGGCCCTCAAAGAGATGACTACCTACATGCTGGAAGCCAAAGGTTTGGCTGAAAACCTATGGGCTGAGGCTATGAATATTTCTAATCACATTCAGAACAGATTCCACCACTCTTCTTTGAAAGGAAAGACTCCTTTCAAATCCTATTTTGGACACAAACTGGATGTGTCAAATTTCAAGGTTTTTGGGTCCACTGCATGGGCTCGAATTCCGCTTGACAAGAGGAAATATTTGCAACTGAAAAGTATTGAATGTTTGTTAATTGGATATCTAGAAGAATAAAAGGGATTCAAACTTATAAATATCAGAACCAAACATATATTCATTGAGAGAAGTGTTGGTTTTGAACAACCTCTCCAAGAGGTAGAACTAGTCGAGGAAAACACTGCTAAAATTCCCTCCTGCTCCACTGATCATTTGAATGATGGAAATGGGAGTGAAGGATCTGATATTGCAGATCTGATGTCTAATATTAGTGTGAAAAATAATCATATTTAGAATCATATTCTTATGTGTCCACTCATCTCCCAACTTGGGACAAAAAGAGACTCTCTTCCACCGGGACAAACATTGGAAATCTTGCTCATCCAAGAAGAACCCAGTATGATTTTCAAAGAGTAGTTATTGCTCTCTCTTGTAATGATTCATTGTTGTACGATACATGTGATATGATGATTGGTTCTGATCCCAAGTCCTACTACCATGCTCGGAATGATCCAAGATGGCAAGTTGTTATGGACGAAGAGTTCAATTCTCTTCGAAAAAATGCAACTTGGGAGCTAGTTTCCCTTCCACCTGGGAGGAAATTAGTTCAATGCAAGTGGGTGTATCAGAAAAATGTTGTTGTAGATTGTACAACCTGCAAATACAAAGCACTACTGGTTGCAAAATGGGTCTCCCAGGTCCAAGGAGTGGGCTATCATGATACATTTGCACCGGTGGCAAAGATGGATTCCATAAGACTAGTTTTAGCCATCACCGCATCCAAGCACTAGGAGGTGCTAGATTTTTATCATTTAAGCAATATGATCTTAGGATATAATCTAAGAGAATAAAATGCACTGGAATAAACACAAGAGGCAAGAGACACAAATATTTTTCCCAGGGAAACCATAAGGGAAGAAACCCCGCAACTTCCTCAGAGATAGAATGAGCACCAATAGCAAAAGTAAAACCCGAAAACATAAAGATGATCTCCAACAGAAGTTGTCTCTTTCTCTGATCCCATATTCTTCTCTCTCACTCATGCACCCCAGTGAGTGAGTGTGTGTGTGTAATAAATCAAGAGTCTCACTCTCTATTTATATTCTTTCGTTCACTTAATCATTTGACTCTCTTATGTAGGCTCGAGTAATCCTAACTCAGTTATGTAGGATCGAGTAACCACAACTGGGGTACTAATGACCCGACTTACATTAACTCACCTAGGACCAACTTCTCTAGGAGAGTCTAATAACCCTAGTGCCCCACAACCACGGGGACTTTAACCCTTGAACAATAAGTAGGGTTAACCTCTATGACTTTACATGACTTGTTTACATTATTGAATCTCCCGGTAGGAACATCGGGGTATGTTGAAATATTGTAACTTCGAAGAATATTCTATAGGTATCTTTTTGTGGGCCCCGATGGTCCTACCGAGAGAACCACTTGTATTACCTTGTACCCTGATGCTTCTAATCAGAATAACTAATAAGAGTCATGAGGTAGTCCCCTCTAATTGTAAAGGTGGGTCATTAGCACCCCAGTGTGGTTACTTGAGCCTACATGTGTAACTCGAGCCTACATGATTTAACTAGAGGCTGCATGTCGGATGAGTTAATTAAAGTGAATGGATGAATATAAATAGAGGTATAGCGCTCCTCATTTGGAGCACACACACTCACTTGTGTAGCGCACTAGTGAAGGAGAGAAGTAGCTGGAGAAGGAGGAGGATCAGGTTTTTGATCTCCTTGTTGGTTTTACCTTTTACCTTTTTGGGGAATCTATATTGAGGAAGCTTTTGCTGGGTTTTTCCCTTTAGGGTTTTCCCAGGATAAATCTGTGTTGTTCTTGTGATACTATTTCTTTCAGTGATCCTGTTTATATGCTTTTGTTATGAAAATGAAATGAAATATTGATGTTTTAGATAAGCATATGAAAATTTAACATGGTATTAGAGATAACCTGAATAGGACAGCTTTCACAAGGTGAAATAGCTCTCTCTCTCCCCGAAAGAAATTAGGGTTTTCAGGAAAAATTTTGAGTCTCGAAAAACTGCTTGCATAGAAAGTTGCGCCCTCCTAGAGTGCATATTTTGAGCCTAGAATCAAGTTTTTTGGATGTGTGAATCTCCGGAAAAGTCAAACCCTAGTTTGACAGCTACACAAGAAAATTGTTGAACCAGAAAACTACAGAAACTAAATCTTGCAAGTCTGATTTGAAAGGTGAAGAATTGAAATCTCCAAAATCCAAGCACATCAGTTAACTCACCTCATTCAAGCGCATCTCCTGGTAAGGTCAGTTTCTCATTCCAAAAAATTTCAATTTTTTGTGATCCTCTGACAAGATGGCCCCAAGCACTAAGCTTGAGGACAAGCTAGAAGGCATAGAGAATTTGGAAGCATGGAAATATGGGATTGGTCTCATTCTCCAAGAGAATGATCTTGATAAGTATGTCAAAGAAGAAGTGTTCGAACCTGAATAAGCTGAAGCCAAGGAGAAGCATAGAAAGGATATGATTAGGGCACAAAGGATTATTGTTGACTCCATCAAGGATCACTTGATTCCTCAAGTGTCATCCAAGAAGACTCCAAAATAAATGTATGAAACCCTTTCCAGAATGTTTGAGGGAAGAAACATCAATAGGAAGATGAATCTAAGACCTCAACTGAAGAGAACCAAGATGAGTCATGGAGAATCCATCCAAGACTACTTCACAAGGGTTTCTCAGATCAAAGAGAAACTAGAAGCTATTGGAGGTAATATTGATGAAGATGAAATGGTTATGACTGCTCTCAATGGTCTCACTAGACCCTGGGAGTCATTTATTCAGATGATGTGTGCCATAAAAGAAAGCATGAAGTTTGATGTTGTATGGGAAGACTGCATTCAAGAGTAGACTAGACTGGCAAATAAAGAAGCCTTACTAAAAGAAGATGATCAAGCCCTAGCCACTCACGCCAAAATAAGAAGAGGCCAATCTAATTTCAAGAGAAGAAATTTCAAGGAGTCTCAACCTCCCAGAAGAATTCAAAGGGTAAGAGAAATACCTCCCATTAGAGACTATTCTGATTTTGAATGTTTTCATTGTAACAAGATAGGACACATTGCTCGAAATTGTCCTTTGAAGAGGCAAGAATATAGAAAGAGGATCAACAACAACAAAAGACATCGTGCTCATCTAGTAGAAGATGAAGATGAATAAGAAGAAGAAGAAGGACCTCAAAGAAAACAAGCAAGAGAAGAAGATGCAGAAGAGTATGTGCTATTCTTTGCACTCTCTGGATCTATAAATCCTAGAGAAGATACTTCGATTATTGATAGTGGTGATTCAAAGCACATGACGGGACAAAAGAAAACTCTGTCTAAACTTGAAGAAAAGGGTTCTCCTCAGAAAGTATCCCTAGGAGATGACTATCAATATCCGATCAAAGGAGTTGGTGAAGCAAGATACAAACTTGATTCAGGTAATCCTCTAAAGATGAAAGATGTATTATATGTACCTGTTCTAAAGAAGAATTTACTTTCTATATCAACTCTAGATAAGAAAGGATTCAAAGTTTCTTTCATAGATGGCCAAGTACTCATGTGGCCCAAAGGAAAGAATATTGAAGATGCAATCATTATTGGTGAAGAAGAAGGAGGCTTGTATAAACTCAAAGGGCACTCAGAAACAACCCTTGTGCATAAGTCCATTGACCCTAGTGAACTATGGCATAGAAGGCTTGCCCACATTAATTACAAGGCTCTACCTCATGTGAACAAAGCAGTGACAGGATTACTAGACATGAATATCAAGCATGAAGGCATTTGCGAAGGATGTGTGAAGGGAAATAACATCAAGAATCCATTTCCGAAAAGTGAAACTAAAACAAAAGGTACGTTGGAATTGATTCATTCAGATGTCTGTGGTCCAATGTCTTCTACATCCTTAAGTGGCTTTGAATACTACATCACTTTTATTGATGATTTTTCAAGAAAGACTTGGATATACTTCTTGATCCTCCTTGATAGAGAATCTTTCAGACAAGAAAATAAAGACACTCTGTTCAGAAAATGGAGGAGAATATACCTCAAAAGAGTTTGAGGCCTTTTGCAAAGATGGTGGAATCAATAGGGAACTAACCACTCCCTACAATCCTCAGCAGAATGGGGTTGCAGAAAGAAAGAACAGAACCATCATGGAGGCAGTGAAGACAATGATATATGATCAATATCTTCCAATGCATCTATGGGCAGAAGTAGCAAGAATTGCTGTGTATGTACAGAATAGAGTATCTCATAGTGCTCTTGGGTTCAAGACTCCAGAAGAGATGTTCACAGGAAAGAAGCCTGAGGTAAGTCACCTCAATATTTTTGGTTGTCTAGTATATATTCATATACCAAAAGAGAAAAGAACCAAATTAGAACCTTCTAGAAGGAAGGGGATATTTGTTGGATATTGTGAAGTATCCAAAGAATTCAAAATTTACATTCCTAGATTTCATCATATGGAAATCAATCGAGATGTAACATTCGATGAAGAGGTAGCGCTCAAGCGATCCAGGAAGTGCCAACATGAAGAAGTATACAAAGAAGAGACACCTCCCAGAAATGAAGAACCTACATGTCTCCCTGAAGAGGAAGCTTCTGAAGAACATGACATGGCAGAACCTCAAGAACCTCCTATGATGGAAATATCAAGAAAGAGAAATCCTGCTTGGACAAGAGAAATTATACGAGAGGCAGAAAGATATGGGGCTCCTGAAGGCTCCACAAGGGAAAGAAAGAAACCTAAGACCTTCTCCAACTATGTAGCCTTGATGTGTGATCTTGTAGATCAAGAACCTACAAACTACGAAGAAGAAGTACAGAAGAAATAATGGAAAGAAGCAATGATTGAAGAATACCAGTCAATAATGAAGAATGATGTGTGCGATATAGTTCCCAAACCAGAAGGAAAAAGTATAGTATCCTCCAAATGGATATTCAAAATAAAGCATGTAGCTGACGAAAGTATCGAGAAGTATAAAGCAAGATTTGTGGCCAAAGGTTTCTCTTAGAAAGAGGGAATTGATTATGAAGAGACATTTTCCCCAGTAGCACTGTATACTTCGATTAGAGCTATCATGGCACTTGCATCCATGATGAAGTGGGACTTACACCATATGGATGTGAAAACAACTTTTCTGAATGGTGTGATCGAAGAAGAAGTATACATAGAACAGCCACAAGGATTTGAAGTTGAAGATAGACATACTCACGTATGCAAATTGAAGAAGGCCTTGTATGGTCTTAAACAAGCCCCTCGAGCTTGGTATGAAAGGATAGACAGTTTCCTGTCAATTATGGGCTTTACCAAGAGTAAAACTAATCCTAACCTTTATCTCAAGGTTGTAGAAGATGAACCTGTCATCTTGTTATTATATGTGGATGACTTATTCTTGACAGGGAATAAGAAACAGATCATGGAAAGCAAGAAGAAACTAGCAGAAGAATTTGAGATGAAAGACCTTGGGTTAATGCATTATTTTCTAGGTCTAGAAGTTTGGCAAAGTTCAGAAGGAATCTTTCTCAACCAGGGAAAGTATGCGATAGAGATATTGAAGAAATTCAATATGTTGGAATGCAAAGCCATGGCCACACCCATGGACTCCAACCTGAAGCTGTTAGCTGATGACTCATCAGAGTTAGTGGATGCAAATAATTACAGACAGATCATTGGGTCATTGATGTACTTAGCAAATACCAGACCAGACATTTGTTTTGCTGTGAACACCTTAAGTCAATATCTTGTTCAACCAAGACGGGTTCACCTAGTAGCTGCAAAACATGTGATGAGATATCTGAAAGGGACTATAGACCTTGGTCTATATTATGATGGTAGCCATGAGTATAGATTGTATGGATACACAGATGCAGATTGGGCTGGAAGTATCTCAGATAGAAAAAGCACATCAAGTGGATGCTATAGTCTGGGATCTGCTATGATTTCATGGTTTAGCAGAAAGCAGTCTAGTGTTTCTCTAAGCACAACCGAAGCAGAATATATAGCATCTTGCTTTTCTAGTTGTGAATCCATATGGCTTCGGAAGCTGATGTCAGGATTATTCAACCTAGATTTGGACACTACCGTGATTCTATGTGACAACCAAAGTTGTATAAATATGACAGAGAACCCTGTGTTCCATGACAGATCAAAGCACATAGAAATCAGGTATTTATACATTCGAGATATGATGTAGAAAGGAGCCATAAAGCTCCAGTATGTGAGTACTGATGAACAAGTTGCTGATGTATTGACAAAGCCTCTGTCCTGAGTAAAGTTCAAAAAATTTCGAGACAAGCTTGGTGTGGTTTAGAAAGACCTTCCCCGAAAGGGGGAGTAGTGATGTTGCAATGGGATTGTATCATCCCTGGGCACTTTCCCTAAAGTGATCTGGAGACCTCGGTCTTTGAGAATGAAGAGGGATTGTATCATCCTGGGACATATGTCCAGAAGTGATCCGGTGACCTCGGTCATCGAGAATGTAGTAGGATTGTATCATCCTTGAGCTTCGGTTCAGAATGGATCTGGTGAACTTCGGTCATCAAGAATGTGGTAGGATTGTATCATCCTTGAACTTCGGTTCAGAATGGATCTGGTGAACTTCAGTCATCGAGAATGTGGCAGGATTGTATCATCCTTGAACTTCAGTTCATAATGGATCCGATAAACTTTGATCATCAAGAATGTGGTAGGATTGTATCATCCTTGAACTTCAGTTCAGAATGGATTCGGTGAACTTCGGTCATCGAGAAGGTGGAAGGATTGTATCATCCTTGAACTTCGGTTCAGAACGGATCCGGTGAACTTTGGTCATCAAGAAGGTGGCAGGATTGTATCATCCTTGAACTTTGGTTCAGAACAGATCCAGTGAACTTCGGTAATCAAGAAGGTGGCAGGATTGTATCATCCTTGAACTTCGATTCAGAATGGATCCGGTGAACTTCGGTCATCGAAAAGGTGGCAGGATTGTATCATCCTTGAACTTCGGTTCAGAACAGATTCGGTGAACTTCGGTCATCAAGAAGGTGGCAGGATTGTATCATCCTTGGACTTCGGTTCAGAATGGATCCGGTGAACTTCGGTCATCGAGAAGGTGGTAGGATTGCATCATCCCTGGACTTTAAGTCCAAAAGAGATCCAAAGACTTCTTTGTCTTTGTACTGTGATTTACAGGTTGCTACTGCTGATGATGATGTTTCTGATTGAAATATCTGAGTGTGATGATGATGATATTTTTGATGATGATGTTTCTGATAGAAAGATCAGAGTATTTTGATGATGATGTTTTTGATCGAAAGATCAGAGTATGATGATGATGATGATGTTGTTGCTGATCGAAAGGTCAAAGTGTTGAATATGTTGTTGCTGATCGAAAGGTCAAAGTGCTGAAGTTGTTGTTGATAGAAAGGTCAAAGTGTTGAAGATGTTGTTGCTGATCGAAAGGTCAAAGTGCTGAAGTTGTTGATGATCGAAAGGTCAAAGTGTTGAAGATGTTGTTGCTGATCGAAAGGTCAAAGTGCTGAAGATGTTGCTGCTGATCGAAAGATCAAAGTGCTGAAGATGTTACTGATTGATGCAGTCAAAGTATTGATGATGCTGAAGGTTGAAGATTGAAGATGAAGACTACATGATGTTGAAAAGCTTCCAATGATTTATAGATGCGTTACCCCGATGATGTTGATGATGTCCTCTATTTCTCTCCTATCATTGTTGTTGTTGATGTTGCTGTAGAATACCCTTGTCGTTAAGGGGGGGTGTTGAAATATTGTAACTTCAAAGAATATTCTATATGTATCATTTTGTGGTCCTCGATGGTCCTACCGAGAGAACCATTTGTATTACCTTGTACCCTGATTCTTCTAATCGGAAGAACTAATAAGAGTCATGAGGTAGCCCCCTCTAATTGTAAAGGTGGGTCATTAGCACCCCAGTGTGGTTACTTGAGCCTACATGTGTAACTCGAGCCTACATGATTTAACTCGAGCCTACATGTCAGATGAGTTAATTAAAGTGAACGGATGAATATAAATAGAGGTATAGCGCTCCTCATTTGGAACACACACACTCACTTGTGTAGTGCACTAGTGAAGGAGAGAAGTAGCTAGAGAAGGAGGAGGATCAGGTTTTTGATCTCCTTGTTGGTTTTACCTTTTACCTTTTTGGGGCATCTATATTGAGGAAGCTTTTGCTGGGTTTTTCCCTTTAGGGTTTTCCCAGGATAAATCTGTGTTGTTCTTGTGATACTGTTTTTTTTAGTGATCCTGTTTATATGCTTTTGTTATGAAAATGAAATGAAATACTGATGTTTTAGCTAAGCATATGAAAATTTAACAGGGTATGACATGACTCAATTACATTACAGATACTTCTCAGAATAAACATTGGGGTACAATACATAAAATATACAAGTGAATACATTCTGAAGTTACAAATACATCAACATTCCCTCTTAACTAGGAAGGTATCTCTCGACACAATTTATCAACATAGGTCTTCTTCTCTGTATCCACTGGATCATCATCGAGTTCTCATCATATTCATCTTCAAGTCATCTTCATTACTGGATCTGGAGTATCATTGGATATGGATCATCACTGGTAGATCATCATCACTGGATCTAGATCATCACTTGATCTGGATCATCACTGAATTTGGATCATCACTGTATCTGGATCATCACTGCTGGATCATCATCACTGGATCTGGATCATCACTAGATCTGGATCATCACTGGTGCTATCTCTCGATTCTTCTCATCATAGGAAGTTCTATATATCTAACCCTTTTCATGTTGGTTGTAGGCCTAGCCTCCATGTAGGTATTCTTTAGCGCTTATATCTGACCCTAAGTTAGAATGGCCCACCCAGCACTTACATATAACCATGAGAGGAACACATCCAACACCATGTCAGAAAGGCATGCATAGCACTCACATCTGACCATGGGAGGAACACATCCAAGAACCATGTTAGAAAGGCCCAGCACTTACATTCACCAGCATGATAGGACACACCTACTATCATTTGTGAAAAGGCCTGACACTTACAATCACCAGCATGGTAGGACACATTTACTACCATATGTGAAAAGGAACAGCACTTACAACCACTAGCATGATAGGACACACCTACTACCATCTGTGAAAAGGCACAGCACTTACAACCACCAGCATGATAGGACACACCTACTATCATCTATGGAAAGGCTTAGCACTTACAACCACTAGCATGATAGGACACACCTACTATCATCTGTGGAAAGGCACAACACTTACAACCACCAGCATGATAGGACACACCTACTATCATCTGTGAAAAGGCTCAGCACTTACAACCACCAGCATGATAGGACACACCTACTATCATCTCTGAAAAGGCTCTACACTTACATCTGATCATGTGGGAGCCAATCCCATAGTCACAACAGAATGGCTCTGCACTTACATCTGATCATGTGGGAGCCAATCCCACAGTCACATTAGAATGGATTTTAGCACTAGGTTGAGGATTCCTGGTAACTGACCAAGTGCCTCCATTCTCCTAGATAATGGCCTTCAACACTTATATCTGATCATGTGGGAAAACATCCCTCAATCACATCAGAATGGATCAACACTTACTTTTGACCATGGAAGGAACCAATCCTCTCACCATGTCAGAATGGATCACAGACTCATCACTTCCCTTTATAGGGAACTTCGATCTAGAGAACACCAAGCTTCTCCCTGAAGTACTCAAAATTCACTCTAGCCAATGGCTTATTCAACACATCATCTATCTATTCGTCCGTCACAACATACTGGAGCTTCACTGCTCCTCTCTGCACCATATCCCTAATATAGTGATATTTGATCTCGATATGCTTCGACTTGTCATGGAACACCGGGTTCTCATAGAACTTCACACAACTCTGGTTGTCATAATATATACAAGTAGCATCCAATTGGAGATCAAATAAATCAGACAGTAGCTTCCTCGGCCATACTGCCTCACAACTAGTTGAACAAGCTGCGACATACTCTGCTTCAGCTGTACTCAGTGCCATGCAAGATTGTTTCATGCTACACCAAGAGATCACACCTGACCCCATACTAAAGCAGCACCCTGAAGTGCTCTTCCTATCAATGGCACTGCCTGCCCAATCTGAATCAACATAACCTTCCAGGTTAATCTTCTGATTCGCCTCATACTTGAGCCCATAATCAATTGTACCCCTTAGGTACCTCAGAATATGCTTTACAGCAATCAAGTGAACATGTCTTGGATCTGTCAAGAACTAGCTCAAGGTTTTCACAGCAAAGCAAATATCTGGTCTTGTATTCTTCAGGTACATCAAGGACCCAATCATCTTACAATACATCGTAGCATCAACCGCTTCTGATGAAGCATCACTCAATAGCTTCAGGTTCAATGCCATAGGTGTGGTCATGGACTTGTATTCCATCATCCTAAACCTCTCCAGGATCTCTACTGCATACTTCCCTTGTTCCAGGGAGATTCTTCCACACCTCCATGCTTAGAAAGTAGTGCATCATATCCAAGTCCTACATCTTGAACTCGGCAGAAAGTCTCCTTCTTGCAACTTTAATGAGTTCCTCTTTTTTGTCACGAACAAGTCATCGACATATAGCAGGAGCATCAGTGGTATTCCACCTTCAAACTTGAAGAAAAGGTTGGAATCTGCTTTACTCTCAGTAAATCCTAGAGCCATCAGTAACTTGTCCATTTTGTCGTACCATGTTGAACCTCAAGATCTTTTGCAGTCACTCCCTCTGAAGCAGAGCATCATTCTCCCTCTATATTTCATACTCTATGCACTGAAACATTATGTATCGAAGTGACAAGTAGCTTCCTCTGCTACTAATATTATTTATATCCATCTAGGGTCACTAGATACTAAGATCCTCTATCTTGAACCTTTTCAAAAGTTCTTCTCGCACCCATCTGTGAGCTTGTCATCCTCTATAGGCTTTCATCTTCAACCTTGTAGCAAAGGTTGAAATCTTCATCACTATAGGTGATCTTCAAGCTCCTCATGTATGTGTTATCCCATGGGTGCCTTCTTTCTATGAGAAGCCTTGTGCTACGAATCTTGCGTTGTATCCCAAGATGTTTCCATCTACGAACTTCCCTTTAGGTCTTGATACTGCATCCTAGACATCATTCTTCTTGAACTAGTCTTCCCTTTCTTCTTGGCTACTTCTTCATAGCTGGAAGGTTTTGCATCAATGATGTCACTGCATTCATCTTCATTCTTAGATTATTTCTTGAACTGTCATCACTTGTTCTTTGGAACAAGTCTCATCCTTCTTTTCTTGTAGGTGATTGTACACGATTTTCCTACAAGTCAAATGCATTTGTATGGTTAGAAACATTTAATAAGGCATATTCATAATGGAAAATTCTTACGCATAAATATATGATCATGCAACTATTTTATCCAATACAACATTCATCCATATCTCATGGAAACATTTCTAGATTCCTTCCATCTCTACCAAGACATAATTGAGATTGTGCACTAATCCAATATGTCAGCAAAGAGGTTTCATTCTAGATAAGTAGCAATGGAGAGTTGTATAGCACCATGAGCTACTTACCCATCACATGCGTATTAGTAGTATACTGTCATTAATGCAAACATTCTAACATGCATAATACATCAATTGAATAAAAACAAATGCATAACAAAACAATATCATGAAATGACAATTGAATACTTATCTTTATTTGTTTCGTGGGTAGACTCCTTCTTGAGCCTTCAGCTTCATCATCTTCTTCATTCATCATTTCTTATCCAAATGCTAAGATGGATAAGAGGTTCTTCAAGAGTTGAGTCCTTTTTATTCCTCATCGCTTGAGGGATCTTCTTTGGATGGTGAGAGCTTGATCTTTAGTTGCTCCCATCTTCTCATCTCTTATTATGAGTCGAGCTTCTTCTTCTTCCCAAAGTCTGCTGAAAGTAATCACTTCCTTTTGGCTTACATTCCTCGAATGAATGAATCCCATGATCCTGGGAGGCCATCCAAGGAAGTTATCACAACTACTGCATTCTCCACTTCTGCTTCAAGTTGTTCTTTGATTTGAGAGACCCTTGTAAAGTATGACTGTATTGTCTCTGCATTCTGGATCTTCACATTCTATAACTATTTTCTCAAAGTAATCTTCTAATTTATGTTCTTCCCTTGAAATAGCTTGGTCAAGGAATCAAACATCTCTTTAGGTGTATTTAGGGAAGACACTTGTGGTATAAGGTGATAGAATCAACATTAATCCTCTTGTCCTTGACCAAGTTCTTCTTGTGTAAGGCTTTTAGCCTCATCGCCCTCTGGAACTGGAACCTCTCTACTTATGTAGGTGTCCAATTCATTTCCTTCAATAACTAGTGACATCCTATACTTACATGCTTAGAATTTGACAGGGTCACCAAGATTGTCATCAAGCTGATGTGATAGATCACTTTGAAATGAGAACCTCAAATGAAAATAGCAAAAGATTAGATCTTACCAATTTGAGGTGTCCGTCCTGGTTCCGGAGCTGGCTGATCTAGGATTTTTCAGAGAAAACCTAATTTTCAAAACTTGGAATATTTCATATCTGATTGGATAAAAATATATACCTCTTCAAGGTGAGTTGTCCAATGTACTCTTTTTTCTGAAAACAGTGGAGGGAAGCTCCCGAAACAGGAAGCCCTAGTTTACCTATTTCTTCTGCAGAAATTCCTGATATTGTTTCTGTGGTATCTCTAAAATTAATACTCCTCTATGTCTACAATTTTGTACTTAGGTAGCCTCATATATCCTTGTTCCAAAACCATAGGTTTCATCAGAATTGGTTTCACCAGTTGGGACTTATGAGCATTTTCTGAAGGTGACAGGTTTCAGGACTGTTCAGCATAGAGAAGTTTTGCGGAATGCCACGTGTCATTGTTTCATCTTCTGGGTTTGAAACTTGTACCATAGAAATTAAAGTCCGTTCCATTTCTATAAAATCTTGAGAAATTTGGTTTTAACCTTCGTATCCCAAGATATAACAATTATCCCCAGGTGTCATGTTTAGGGATGAATCTTGGAAGAGGATGAAACCCTAACATGGAAGAATTATATCTCCTAGAATATAGTGAATGTGAGGCTGAAACTTGGAAACAGTGTACAACAGGAGTTTATCTTCGACCTTTGAAATTTTTGGCCCTTGAGACTTCTGTAATCTTAAGATATAGCGAATTTACCAAAACTTATCAATTTTGGTATTTAGGGTTTTTCCAACCCGGGGTCAAACTAGGGTTTAACTTCCCCGAAGTTACACCCAACCAAAAATATTGACCTAGGTCTCTAAAATTCGATTTTTATGAGGAGAGAAATCCTATGCTGGCCTCACTCAAAAAATCCTCTTCTGTAAAAAACCCTAATTTCCCGCACCAAAAATTGAAAATGCCCGGAATCAAATTCTGCTTCGACAGAAAGATGCGCCCTTCAATGGAGAGTCATCCTAGAATACTTTTGCTGATGGATTGTGGAGAGAGACCCAAAAAGTAATAATCCCTAGCTTCTGTAGCTGCATAATGTCTTCTTCTCAGGTTAGCTCTGATACCATGTTATATTTTTATCATTTAAGCAATATGATCTTAGGATCTTATCTAAGAGAATAACATGCATAGCAATAAACATAAGAGACAAGAGACACAAAGATTTTCCTTAGGGAAACCATAAAGGAGGAAACCCCACAACTTCCTCAGAGATAGAATGAGCACCAATAGCAAAATTAAAACCTGAAAACATAAAGATGATCTCCGATAGCAGTTGTCTCTTTCTCTGATCCTAGCTTATTCTGTCTCACTCGTGCACCCTAGTGAGTGAGCGTGCGTGTGTAATAAATAGAGAGTCTCACTCTCTATTTATATTCTGTCGTTCACTTAATATTTGAATCTGTTATGTAGGCTCGAGTAACCACAACTGGGGTACTAATGACCCGACTTAGATTAACTCACCTTGGGCCGACTTCTCTAGGAGAGTCTAATAACCCTAGTGCCCCACAACTGTGGGGACTTTAACCCTTGAACAATAAGGAGGGTTACCTTCTATGACTTTGCATGACTTGTTTACATTATTGAATCTCTCGATAGGAACATCGGGGTATCACATGACTCAATTACATTACATATACTTCCTGGAATAAACATCGAGGTACAATACATAAAATATACAAGTGAATACATTTTGAAGTTACAAATACATCAACAAGAGGTGCATCACATGGATGTCAAGAGTGATTTTCTTCATGGAGACCTGCAAGAGGAGATATATATGAAGCAGACTGAAGGCTATACATCATATCCTTCCTTGGTGTGTAAGTTGCAGAAATCATTATATGGGTTGAAACAGGCCCTAAGATCTTGGTATGCCAAAATGGATGCCTTTCTGCTCTCACTAAACTTTCAGAGATGTAAATCTAATCCTAATGTATATTTGCAGAAGTATGGTGGTAATATTATTATCATAGTATTATATGTTGATGATATTTTGATTATAGGAAGCACACTTGCTTTGACTTCCTTTATAAAGACTTTTCTCCATGATGCTTTTGAAATGAGTGCTTTGGGCCTACTGAAACAATTTTTGGGGCTTGAGATCACACAAGACTTTGATGGGATAATGGTAATTTAGTAAAAATATGTTTCAAACTTGTTAATTAAGTTTATCATGGCTGATTCTAAGGCCTCACAATTTCCTTTCCTCTCAGGAATCAGTCTTGAAGAGGGAAAATCCACTCCACCCATGGATTCCACTATTTACCGCCAGTTGATCGGAAGCTTGCTATACTTGACACATTCAAGGCCTGAAATTTGTTATGTCGTGAATGTTGTATCAATATATATGTAGAAGTCTCATGATATCCACTGGAAGAAATCCAAGAGGATCCTTTTAGTACATTCAGGGAACTAGATCCTACAACATTCACTATGCTGCAGATTCTGAGCTAGAATTGGTCGGTTTTACATATTAAGATTGGGCATGGGATTCCATAGATCAGAAGTCCATTTACAGGTATGTGTTTATGTTTTGTGGTGGCCCCATTTTTCGGTCCAGAAAAAATAGGTTGTCATTGCATTGTCTTCAGCAGAGGCCGAGTACAGGGGAATAGTGAATGCTTGCATCTAAGCAGTTTGGCTGGAAGGCATTCTTTCAGAGTTTGAGATTGGTAGTGCTTTGTCCACAGTCATATTTTTTGATAACCAAAGTTCTATCAAGATATCAATGGATCCAGTTCATTGGAAGAGGACCAAACATGTTGAGATCCACATGCACTACATCAAGGAGTTGGTGCATGACAGGAGAATTGTTTTGCAATACTACCCTACAGATGAGCATATTGCAGATATTTTCACCAAGAAATTTATTGAGAAAAAGTTCACTTATCTTCGTTCATTGTTGGGGGTGCATTCATCAGGGTGAAGGCAGTTACTTATTCAATGTTCATCTTGAAGGGGGGGGGGGGGGGGGGTGTTCCCACTGGGTTTTCCCTATTTCCTCACTTAGCATTTTATTTGAGCATTTTAGAGTTACTTTTTGTACAAGGTGACCTGTGGCCTTCGTTTCTGGGGCCCTAGAATTTGTTTTTACTCCTCCGTGAGTATAGCTTAATGAGGGCTGTTGGAGTCATTATCCAACCCACACACCTTTATTTGGTCAATTTGGCCTAACTACCCACTATCCTAAGTTGATTGACTCGAATTACGGACATCAGCACACCAGCACACTCCTGACATCAAAATCAGCACACCCATGCCCTCCTTCAATCAGGAAGGCCAACTAATCCTTCTCCTTCAATCAGGGAGGCTAACTAGGCTTCCTCCTTTAATTAGGGAGGAAATTTGGGGTGATCTACTTGTCATAAGTTCACCAATTAGTTAACTAAATGTTTTTTCACCTAACAATCAGTTAAGATGAGTTGGAAAGGATCTTTCCTCATCTCATTGTCTATTTTGGGCTGATATGAGTTAACTGGAGTGAATTAAGGCGCCTCCAACAACTTCTGGTGACTATTTTTAGTTCAGTTGACTTCATCAGAGATGACTTGAGTTAGAGATGCACCCCCACCTATTGTTTAACATGCAGTTGAGTTCTATTCAGTTAGACTAGGTCATTATTGCACTTTGATTTAGTTAGAACTCAGTTAGAGTCAATCATGGCTTGATTAGTGGTTAACTAGTGTGTTTAGTGTGGCTAATGGATAGTTAATATGCTCTCATTTATTCAATTCAAATGACCTCCAAGGAATTTTAGTTTTCTTTCATTCATGCAAGTTGTATGAAATTGTATCATCTCTCATTATTGATTATTGATAATATACAACTGTAACCTCCAATTGGAGCACTATTAATGTCATATCATGTGTAAAATTCTCCTAAAGCTTTTGTAAGATCTGCTTTTGTCTTAATATTGATGTGACTAAATTTCACAATGGGAGAGGTTCCAAACCCCCCCTAAAATTCCTTATTACAAACCTTTGGGGGCGGTTACAAACCCCCCTCGTAGGTACCTACGAGGGAGGTTACAAGGCCCCATCATAGGTACCTACAGGGGTAGTTACAAACCCACTCCATAGGTTCCTACAAGGGAAGTTTTAAACCCCCCCTAAAACTCCATATTACAAACCTTTAGAGCCGGTCTTAAAAAAACCACCCCCAATAGCATCAACGCTAAAAGTTTGGAATTAGTAGGATGGTTATGGAAGAGATCAAAACTGAGGCTAAAAGTGACTTTTGTGGGTGGCTCAAAACCCTCCATAAAAATTCTTATTACAAATATTTTTGGGTGGTTATAAACCCCCCTTGTAGGTACCTACGAGGGTGTTTCGAAACCCCCCTCATAGACACCTACGGGGATGATTTGAAAACCCCCTAAAACTCCATCTTACAAACATTTTGGGGTGGTTATGAACCCTCCTCATATAAACCTACAAGGGGGGAGGGGGGGGGGGGTTAACCCCCCTTTTTGTAACATATAAGGTAAGTTTTGAACCCCCCCTCATAGTGAGATATGGAGGTGGTTCAGAATCCCTTTCATAGCAACATACACAAATAGTTTGAAACCCTTCCTATAGTCATAATAAATCATAATAAAATATATTTTATTAAAAATACCAATATTTCAATATCATTAGGGCACAGAGGAATTGAACCACCAACCTCCTACTTGTAAGGCATACTCTCTTCTTTTGAGCTAGAACCATTTAATAATTGGGTAAAGGATCAATATTAACACCAATATTGCATCGTTTGTAATTCTAAGAAAAAACAATAATATTTAAATACAAACATACTTAGAATCCAATTTTTATTTCCAAATACAACCATGCTTAAAATCACTCATCAACAACCTACATGCTCATATATAGAGAACACAAGCAAATGGCACTATTAACTAAAAAACAATATTTGTAATACATAAATATTACATGCAATAAAAAGAGTGTTATATAGATATCTTATTAATCTTGCCTAACCCATTGTATATGTTTCTCATGATCCTTTTTAGCTAGATGTGTGTTCCCAATTCTTAGTGCCTTGCCAATACTCTGAGCTTGGCATGATTGAATCATCCATCGATGTAATTGACTCCTTACTACTCACACTATAACACCCATTTTCAACATTATAATTGTCACTTTCAATTACAAAGATGATTGTCTCGTTTGAATCTCCATTTGAAAAATGTTGGAATGTCAATCGATTGGTAGGTAGGGGTATGAACACCTTTCTAACATGGAAAATCTATAATATCATTTGTGTAAGGTGGATTAATGTATCTAGTGTACAAATTTAGTGAAACATGTTTACTATATTGATATAATCATATAGATAATCTTCTAGGATCAATGAGAACATCTAAAGTAACAAGCAAAAAACAATGAGCATGTATATCCTTACATAGCAATCAATGAGTTTATGGAGATCATATTGAACTTTACCAAGAATTAGCAACACTCTTATTGCATTTTCCAGCAAATAAAATTATTTACAAAAGTTGATACTTTTGAGGAAAAGTATATCTAGAATTTCAAGCATGAGAAGTGAATTGAGGTTTTAGGAAAATTGAAGTGTATTTATAATGTTTGAGTGAGATCCTAAGAAGAGGATTTAGCTTCCATTCCAATAGAAGGAGAATAAATTTATTCTATATTTACACTATAATAAGATACGGAACTAGGATATCGTATTTGTAATAAAAGAATATGGATAATCTCTTACCTTTCTTACCTCTTTTCTTAATCATAGGTAGCGCATAGGAATAAAAAGGGTAATCATACTAGAATGTGCATAAACTACTAATGGGGAATGTAATGAAACATTAAACACATTAGACATATACATATTAATCTGTTGGTTATTCGTTGAGGATTTAATCTAATTCTAGTGGTGCTTTAACTAATCTACATACTCACTAAGTGAAATTTTGACCTATGATAGCTTTAAATTTCTACTTTCAGGTGAATCGGGTGTAACTTTTGGACTACATAATTTTCATTTATGATGGATTTATTGTACCCTACTAACTTTAGTAGGATTAAGCTCTTCTCTAAGCTATTGTTTTCCCTTTTGCACTTTGGGTACATCAACATCTCTATTTCTAAGTTATCCTTTCACTATTTTCAACATGTATTTGATTTGTTTGCATGTCTCTGAATGAAGTATTTTTCATTCCTTTGATTTTCTTTCTTTTATCCATCTATTTGAAAATACTTTTCAATTTCATTTTGTCTTTATTCATCTTCATAAGAATCAACCACTAGTCACAAGTTTTATCTGACAAATGTAGATGGTTAGTATGCACATATTCCTAGTTTTCCCTTGTAATATCATTTCTAGGATATGCTATATCCTGGACTTGCACTCAAAGATATTTAAGTATTTGAAGAAAACGCAATCTTGGGGGCACTTTGGAAGATTGTGCGATGTCATCAGAATGAACCTTTCTCTCACTTTAGGGTAGTTATCCTCCATGACAAGAGGGGAATCCCTAGAATAGATGCTTATAATATTCTTTAGAATGAAAGAGAATGGTGATTTCCAAGACTAATTTCTATCCCATGGGTTATGGAATCGAGGTATACAATCAAGAGGTTCTAAATTGTATTAAAGGAGGTGTATTTATGTTGTTATAAAGATTATCCAACTAACCACTTGTATCTACTTCGAAATTAAAGAAGGTTCCTTCCAAATATGCTTCTCACAACAAGCACAAAATTAGCCAATTAATACATGCAACTGCAACCACGAATGATTAAAGGATAACCACAAATGAAACAATAAATTAAGTATATATAAGTAGGAATCCTTATTTATAAAATTAACAACAAACAATACATCATTATTCAAGTGTGATTTCAATAAAATGTGAAGAGGGCCTAAACCTGCCACACTTAACCTTTAACCCTAGGTAGGGTATCCCTTAAAATAGAGTGAACATCCCTAAACAGAACATTACAGCAACAAATATCCTTCAATAACTACAATGATTACAACAAGATAAAGAAACCATCCCACGGGAAGGTCTTTGGCTTCCCACAACAACAATATGCACCCAAATTTGAACGGAGAGAAGATATTTCTCTTTCTGCACTTGAAAAAGTAGAGAACTAAAATTTATAATGATTGTAGCATACTTTTTATGTGCCCAAAATGAAGGAAATACACACTATCATATTATTGCTCTCACGGAAGGCAACCCACTAGTTCAGATTTACCACCTTGCTCTTCTTCACATTTCTAGGAATGTTTCTAACAAACTTCATACATTATTTCCTTGCAACATATTCATTTTATAATCCTTGATAATGGATGCAGAAACCTGTTAAAGCAAATGGGAACCCTCTTCAAGTAATAGATGGATAGAAAGTATTATACAACAATTTGTAAGGTTTGATAAGTGGCAGTCAACTATAGAAAAAACTATGCAAAGTGTTTGTCAAAATGTTTCCACCAAATACACAGTGAATGGGATTGAAATCATATTGCAAACACACATATAACCTATAGAAATCGATACATGTATGTTGATGAAGTTACATGGATTTGACAAGATGTAAACTACAACAATATAAATTCAAGTGTTGATAGACATTATATCTCAAGTCCTGCACAAAGTTTTAACAATTAGTAAGATTAGATTAGCAATATACAACATTGTGATAAGAATGGTGTTGAAGGTATCCAATTCATTAATAGACTGAAAGGAAAATATTATCTCTTATTGGGTTGGAACCTTACACAAAACACATGAGCAGGTTCACATATCTAAAGCAAGGGTTGAATTTTCCTTAAACAAGTTGGCTAAAATTGAAGTCCTTGTCATTGAAAATTTAAAAAACCTCCCAAAAATCATTTACGTGTCTCTAGACCTATTGAGCCATAAGATGAGGACCTATTGAGCCATATTCTGCCAATGTTAACCTGTCAAATGAAATATCCACTCGATTTCTATTTTTCATGCAACTTGATAGGCATAAAGATAAGGCAAGTAGGGGATACACTAGAGTGGGAACGCAAGTCATAAGGATGGGAACTAGAATCATTAAGATTCTTGAGAGATCCTCATCTTCGGATCTAGGCATCAAATCAAGCAAACCTAGGCGTGATTGAACCAGGATAATTTTTAGGGGAGAAATTTCGCCGATTGGCTATTTTTGGGGTTTTTTTCAAAAAATAATTCACGATTTGGTCATTTTTAGTGTCTAATATCGCCTATACTTACATAAAATATGTTTTTCTATCATAATATTCACCAAAATTTACACATTTCAGTGTTAATTTTATGTTTCATATTTAATATTCGCCTACCTATCTAAAAACATGTTTTTTTCAATCCAAAACAATCGCCTAGAATACTATACTTTAGTATAATATTAGAATCCTTAAAACATACCATGGATTCAACCTTTAACTGTGGTGAATTTGCAGTACTGTGCAATTATTTGGGTAAAATATGTTTATGAGCAGCAGTCTTATTAATTATAAGCACTTCTCATCATAAAACAAGGTGTGGCCGAACCTAAAAAGGAAATCTGGGTAAATTTTGGGGTTAGAACTGTTTACCAAAGGACAGTTTTGAGCAGTAGACATGCCTATTTTAATTCTAGGAAATTAAGACAACCCTTGAACAATAATTCTGGGTATGAACAAGATCCATAGAAAGGGTGGATTCACCTTTGTACACTTGTTTTCTATTGGAGGATGACCTCTCATTTTCTTTGTGGAACATTTAACTTTGGAAGCATTATGTACAAGCCTCAACACTTATCCCTTCTAATGATTATATGGATCACATTCGAGTTTGGAGACCTTCTCTATGGCCAAGGAGCAGTTTTATAAATAATTTACAGACCTATAACATTCAGTAGCATCTACAACATCCTTTTGAGGTCTAAAATGGAACATTCAGTGGACTATTCTGCCCTAAAAATTAATGAAGGGTTGGCCCTCTAGATTAGTTGAGTATCTAGCCATTAAAGGTCATGTTGAATGCACCTTTGGTAGAACCTTTTTACATGGTTTGAGCCATTTTGGAAGAGCCATGGCCACTTGAAAACCTTCTTCATGTAGACTTAATGGACCTCTCTCTTTGCACCCCCTTATGGTAGCAACCACCTGTTTTATTTTATTTAGCAATCAGAACATTCAACCCTATTAATGGATAATTCATCATTTGAAGCATGCTAGAAATATTTTATATGCCAATGATGAAATATATTGCATGCTTGGAAGTTACTAATTGAGATGGTCCACTTGAAATGTTGTTCACGTGGCTCATACCCCATTTTATCAAGGACGTTTTTGTCTTTGAGGGTTGCTTGATAGAGACATTTTTTCACTTGGGCAGCATCTAGGGCCTTCTATGCATGTATTTTGGGCATCTTATTATAGAGAGAGATTCTTTAGATATTGAGTAGTGGACAACCTTGTTACTTCGAGATTACTTCAGGAGTTAGTATCCACTTGGATCCTTCTAGATGGGGCCCTTCACTTGGATGCTTTTTCATTTTAAAGATATATTCATTTCTTGTGGACATTATTATGGATCATTATGGACATAATTTTCCTTTTTTGAGGAAGATGGAAATCATTTGAAGGATTGGTTGGCATGTGGACAAATGGACACCATTGATGGTATCAAACCCTCTTTTGGACATTGCTTGAGGAACAAATAATCTTTGAGGAAACATTTGGAGGTTAGTAAGGTGGACATATTGATTTCTTGGAGTACTTGGTTTATTGGAGATCCCGTTTGGAGAGGGGCCTTGGGGTGGTCTTGTGGACATTCCTTTGGAGAACACTTATTGTAGGGACCTTTGGAGGCCATGTTGCATCATCACCAACCACTTTTTCCCTTGTGTGACAGAGACATCCCCTCATTTAGTGGCCCCGTGTATCTTATGTAATGTACAAGTGGCGTTGACCACCTTTTATTGATGTAATTTGTTAGAAGTTAGTTGTTAAGTGGGGATTTTGTATACTTTTACCCCACACTATTCTAGATCTTAGGAAATAATGACGATTTTAATGTAAAGGAAGTTTTATCCTCCCCTAGAGAGATACTTCCTCATTTTATTTTGCGGTTGGATTTTTGAATCTCTCTCTTTTGGAGCTTAATTGACATATATTTCTATGGAGAAAATTTTGTCTAGGGTTTTGTTGACAGGAAACAACCTTCTCAATTTTATTTTTGTTTTTGACAAAATAAAACTAATCATCTCTTTTCTTTAATTAATTATTAAAATGATTAAAAAGTGTCTTGAGAATCTATGATTTTGAAGATACTCTCAATTAAAGGGAGATTTATTGATCAAACTAGAAGTTTAGGATTAGAGTTGATTCTTTTGCAAGTTGACTATTTTAGCAATTGTTAGAGTTTAATTTTATATATGACTCATTTTTTTGGTCACTATATTCATTGGTCATATACTATTCGAATAAAAGATTTGCTGCTTATAATTATTGTCTTTATTGCTTGCTAATTGGATTAAGTTTGATCTAACATTTCTTGTCTTTCATGTAAATTCTTTTTAGATTTCTATAATATAAGACATGGTTTTATCAATAAAATTTTGTGACATGCTTATATATTTGGGTCAATGAATCTATTATATACTATGTTTTAACCCTTATTATGTATTGAGCATTTATATTTAAGGAATTATATTCTAAACTATGTCTAAATCTTTTTGACATGAATAATCTCTACATTGTACATATGATTCTCAAAAGCTAAGGTTCATTTCCATGTATCATTTCAAACGTTTATCAAGATCTTTTGTGTTATGCTCACAATGATCGATTTTTAATATAACACTTAGTTTTCGATAAAATTTATATTTGATCAAACTTCGTAATAGATCACATGATGATTAATCTTTCAATCGTTTCATATCAAAACTATATAATATATTCCCCGAATCTATTACATGTATACATTATGGTTTTGAATGTGTGATCTATGGTATGAAGTTATTTGGATTACTAATCCCAATACTTTTGTTGATTTCATGAAACCCTGGAAGACATGATTGTTTGCAATGTGAGGTTTCATATCAACTAAGTTAAATAGTACGTTCAATCTCCACGTATGACTCCTTCCTATTAAAATTTGGCGGCGATGTGTCTTCTACAAGATACGAATTGATATTTTGTTAACACCTGTTCAATGGACATTAACATGAAATTATTACCCTGATAAAATATTTTCATATTAACCTCATCCTATCCAATACTCATATCACATTTATGAATGGATTTTATTTTAGTAATGATTTCAGGTCATATCAGTTTCTTGGATGTATACATACGTTGGTTTTTGGCGGTGGAGTTGTCATGCGTAGAAACGATTCAAGGGTTACTCTTCATTTTTCACAAGAGTTGCATGAGGGTTTTTTCATGTCTGCACATTCATGTATCCCTATTCCCTTGGTTTGGACCATGTCGTATCCCTCTTTGTTGAATGAAGAGCCTATAATTGAGCAAATGGATCCTTTGAGTTGATTTGAGGTCTCTGGACCTGAGTTGCTTGAATTTGACCCGAAATTCGTTGCATTGTTCAGGGAAATTGGTTGGAAACCATTTTTCCTCGAATTTAGTGGTCATAAGGTGGAGCTATCCCAATAATTCACTCTTTTATTTTATGGAAATACTATTCAGGTGGGGGATTTGTGGTTTATGGTTGGTGAAAAATTTATCTCTCAGGAAACTAATCTTCCTCGTTCTGGAGATCGTTGGTTTAAGGGACCGAAGATAGATAAGAGGAAGTTTAAACATTTTCACCTACCATTGTCTAAGGAACATTCCCATCTCAAATTTGGGTTTCCTGTTAGATATTTTAAGACTCGGTGGAAAACCCCTTTCAAATCATATCCATGTATATTTCTTATGATGGTCACTTTTCACATATTCATTTGTATCATCTTAGAATTTTAATGGTGTTAAAGGGTTTGAAAATGAATCTGCCTTACTTCCTGTTACATAGTTTGTATAAAATGGTCGTGACAGTTCAGCAAACAATTGGTAACCCAGATCACAGTCTTTTTCATTATGGATTAATTAAAACTCTCATTTAATATCAGCTAGCCATTGTGAATCGAACCTGGGATGAATTCCTAGAACAAAATGATCTTGGGTTAAATCAATTCTAGCTCACTAGTTTACCCAAGACTCGATCCAAGAGGAGAAGTTCTGTTCAAGATGATTTCCCTGTAGCAAAACATCAAGGTCTTGATGATTTATTCCTAGCAGCTAAAATGGAACAAGTAAACACACCTAATCTTTCCAAACAGTCAAAAGAAAATAACACAGCAGAAGATAAGGATGAAATCCCTTCTCATGATGAGTCTGATCATCTAGATTTTGTCAATTCACTGCCATATACAACCATAGAAAAAATGAAATATAAAATGAAGGAACAAAACCCTATCTTTGTTTGTGGAAGCGTTGAACTAGTTGTAGATAAATCTAAAGGAGAAAATCGAAGGTTTACTAGGAGTGTGACAATTTTTTCTGTGTTAAAAGTTAAAGAACAAAAAAGTAAACATGTTCTTGTTGAACTCAACAGTGAGCTTGAAGACACTCCACTGAATCACGATGAAAATGAACAGAAAAATAATCAAGGTAATTCCCTTTTGTCTCCTAAAAGAGTTTTGGTTGAAGAAATAGCTTGTTTAAAACAATTCGAGTAGGATTTTCAAGGTGAGCCATCGATGAGTCATAAATTTTTATAGGATTATGCTCATGAGGATATGCAATAGTATATACCTTTGGAATGTAGAAGTAAACATTTAGAAAATTAACTAGAAGAAGCAAAGGAAGCTTGTAATCGCTTGAAATCTGAGTTACGTCGGAAGAAGAATGAATTGTTAATCTAGGCGGATAAATGGCCGCAAATGAAAATGAAGAAAAAAAAATTAAAACGATGAACAAGATACTTATCGTATCCAACGATGAATTGATGAAGTGTGATAAGTATTGTGAATAAAATATTTTGAAGCTTAAGGCCAGATTATCAGAGGCTAGAAGGATGGTTCATACGAGTTAGTCTTTATAAATCAATTTTGATAATTTTTTCAATACAGGTAAAATTGGTTTATTAACTCTTCCATTTCTGTTTTTCATCTCTATTTATCAGAATTTTTATAGACACCCCTATAGAATCAAAGATTTTACAGGAGTGTCATTATTAAGTTGTTTTACATTGCACATAATTCAAATTCAAATGGGTGTCGACAACTCACCACATTCTACTTACGGGTGAGTCTTTCAATTGGGCTCAGATTTTGTCTGTAAACTTACATGAACAAATTGATAAATATCAAAATGTTGGGGTAAACAAGAAAACCCAATTTTACATGTCAGCGTACGTAATGGATGTTTTCTGTGCAACCTCTGCATTTCCCTCCATGGGTTGGAATTGGCAGGAATTCCCGCCTATCTATATTTATTGTTTTGACATGTGGAAGGATAATTTTGTTCCTCAGGTATGTGATATTTGCTACCTTTTCTTGGGGTCTATGTACCATAATATCTTCCAGGCCGATGCTCCGACGTTTTCACAAAGAGCCAAGGCTTTGATTAATTTACATGGGGATTGGTATGTTGGGGAATAATTCTCCTATTTCAGGATCTAGGGCAGAAACATGGTCCATTTATTGCCCATAATTGTTTCATACCGCATGGTCTTGCAAGAGTTAACATTTCAGACGGCCATCGATGCAGCCTACCAAAAATTGGATAAGCACAAAAGGAAATCTTGTCCTAAGTTCCCACTAACTTTGGATTCTTTGGTCTTACAGAATTATACCCATGCAGTTGTGCTGGGTAAAGAGATCACAACTATGAACTTGGGAGAAGCTCCCAATAGAATGCATGGTCCTAAGGCTTACCTAGTTAGACTTTTTGCTCAAGAGTGGGATAAGTTTAATTACACACATGAGGGTTTTCCATATGATTTCGTGTATAGGGAAGTTGTTGATTTTCTTGAAGCAATGGAAAAAATCACTAATCCAAAGGTACAAGCCTATGTTTTTAAATATTAGAAGGACACCAAGCAGACTACCCTTCACTTCATAAAATTAAGGTATGATGCAGAAGAAAATATTCATAGGGAAAACATGGAGAGAGAAGCAAGACAACATGAAGCAACAACTTCTTCTTCTACCTCAGAATCTGAGTCCAAATATAAGGGAAAAGTTGTCATAGAATCCCTTGGAAGACTCACTCTTCACAAAACATGGAAGCTCTACAGAGAGGGGAAGAATTTAAACAAGGTTTAGTCAAGCTTAGTTCTCAGCTATAGACACGGGTACAATAGGCTAAACCTCAGCCTAAGAAACAGAGAACTCAGCTTGTTTCCCATTAAGTATAAGTACTATGGAAATTGCACCCAAGAGATAGAACAATTACACTCACAAAATTGCTAATCAATCATGTAAAATTCACACCAAAGGAGACTGAAATTGGAGCATAACACTGATCTGTATTCAATAAGTGTACAATAGACAACCTTGTGAATTAGTAGCCTGTTGTAATATATCATTGCATGAGAGAATCGAATGCATAAAGATTCCATTCGAAATAGTCAAAAAGTAGGCTTACTAAATCTAGTCAAACCTCCATAGGTGCATAAAGCAGTTTCCAAATCTATGAAGATGCTCACGAATTTGCTAAATCAAGTGGGAAAGCTAAAGAGGGATGGAAATACAACTCATACATGCTTTTATTTGGAAAAAAGGAAGGAGGATGATGTGGAAAAAAAACAAGTCAACTACACCTAGTCTAGCTTTTCCTTTTGCCTTAAATCAAAATAAAACAAGGCAGCTTTTCAGAAAAAAAGCAAATATGCGCTTTGGAGGATCTGGAATAAAGTAGACATGCTAAATTGGGTTTCCAGGATGTTTCCCAAGCACTCCATGACTCATTTTTAGCATGATTTG
Source organism: Pseudotsuga menziesii (assembly GCA_001517045.1). NCBI lineage: Eukaryota > Viridiplantae > Streptophyta > Pinopsida > Pinales > Pinaceae > Pseudotsuga > Pseudotsuga menziesii. Next base: position 477,092 of record LPNX011124202.1, read on the forward strand.
ACTTCTAGGACTTGTAGAAGGAAACTAGCATAGGATGGAATCTATGAAACTAGGTAATAAGACAAAAATAATTAAAATTAATGTCTAAGGTAGGTAACTATGGGTTGATTATTCTAACACCCCCCCTTAAGCCTGAATTTATGAGTAAATATCAAAAAACTATATGGCCTAGCAACAAGGCTTAGTCACCCTTTACATACTGCTTGTCCATACAACCAAGGAAAGAGGCAAAAACCCAGTGAGAAAATTCTCCCTTAAATATGGACAGGAAAAACAAAATTTTGGAAATCTTGTCATCAATCATGCTTCACAGCATGATCAACAATCCCCAGCAGTGATTTGGGTGCCATCATGCACAAGTTGTCTGATGTAATGCATATGCATCTCAATGTGCTTGGTTCGATGTCTTTGAACTGGATCATTGCATATTCGAATGGTGCTCTGATTATCATAGTAGATAATAGTTGAAAACTCTGATTCGAAACCACATTCTCCAAGTATCCCCTGCAACCATAAACATTGAGTTGTTGCATTTACAACTCCTCTATACTCTACTTCTATAGATGAGAGTGCTATGGCACTCTGCTTCTTACTTGACCAGTTGATTGGTCCTTCTGCAAGCATGAACACATATCTTGATGTAGACTTTTGATATGTCTTGTCACCTACCCAATCATTGTCAGTAAACCCAGTCAAATCAAGATTAGATTTTGTTTTGTGGAAGATCCCGTGAGTTCTTGTTCCTTGAACAAAGTTTAGGATCCTTTTGGCTTCTCTCCAGTGGATATCATGAGGCTGATCCATGTATCTCGAAGCCACACTGACTGCATAAGATATATTAGGTCGATTTTTTGTAAGATAAAGCAAACACCCAATCAACTGCCTATACAGTGTATTATTTACCATAGGAGAAGAACCTGCTTCTTCAAGCTTAACTGCTGAAAGGAAGGGAGTCTTGCTTGGCTTGCAATCTTTCATGTTGAACTTGTTCAGCAAATCCAGAGCATACTTGGAATGATGTACTTTGACTCCATGTTGGGATTGAGCAATTTCGAGACCCAAGAATTGGCTCAACAATCCCAAATATGTCATAGAAAATGCATGGTTCATTGCATCCTTCAAGGAGGAAATCTCTTTCTTTGAACTTCCTGTAACCAGAAGGACATCCACATACAAGACAATAATCATCAAAGAACCATGAATCAGCTTCAAATAGACATTAGGATCAGACTTGCATTGAACAAAACTCAGTGATAGCAAAAAAAACATCAATCTTGGCATACCAAGCCCTGGGGGCTTGCTTGAGCCCATACAATGATTTCTTTAACCTGCACACTAAATATGGATTAGAAACAAACCTTTCAGGTTGCTGCATGTAAATATCTTCAGTGAGATCTCCATTCAGGAAAGCACACTTCACATCCATGTGATGTACCTCCCACTGCTTTGAAGCTGCAATCATAGTGGAAAAAATCGGCATCTGCAAAAAATCGGTGTGGGTCCAAAAAACATCTTCTCAGCAACATTGACGAAAAAATCGACAAACCGCGGTAAGCATTAAAAAATGCAAATTTTGTACTTTAATAGGGTCAAAATTTTCTTACCGATTTTTTCCCCTATTTGCCGATTTTTTCCCCTATTTCCTGATTTTTGTTGATTTTCCCGATGTCCAATTTTTTGAAAAATCAAGATTTTTTTGGAGTGAAAAATCGGCAGCCAGAAAAAATCGCGATTTTTCGGGACATTGCCAAAAAATCGGAGATTTTTTCCACTATGGCTGCAATGGCTAGAGCTAGCCTTATGGAGTCGATCTTTGTCACTGGTGTAAAGGTTTCATTGTAGTCAATACCATGTAATTGTGAGTAGCCCTTGGCTACGAATATTGCCTTATATTTCAAAGGTGAACCATCATCAGCAAACTTAGTCTTGAAAACCCGCTTACATTGAACTAGCTTCCTCCCTAGGGGAAGATCAACCAGTTCCCAAGTGTTGTTCTTCTGGAGCGAGCTGAATTCTTCTTTCATGGTTGTTTGCCATCTTGGATCATGTGTTGCATATTCATATGTATATGGATCTGATTCAACCATCAGATAGCACTTTTTAGCAAATAGAGGATCTTTCACACAAAGGGCACTCTCAAATTGAGATCTAGTCCTCCTAGTGTCACTAAGATTTCCAGCTAGTTCCCCAGCTGCATGAATGGTATTTTCTTCCAATTTTGGTATTGTAGGACTATTAGGATCTGCAATCAAATCATCATTATCAGACATATCAAAATCAGCAAACTCATTAGTCTCTCCACTTGCAATCAATGGATCTGGTAGTGAAGAAGACTCTCCAACTTCAACTGCTACTAAAGGCTCTTCTTGGAACTGAACACTTCTTTCAATGAAAGCTTTGTTAGTGCTCAATTTGATCAGCTTGTACCCATTTGAATCTTCATAATACCCAACAAATAGGCACTCTTGGCTTTGGGGCTGCAAAGCCTTCCTCTTTTCAGTTGGAATTCTAACCCAAGCCTTTCAGCCAAAAATCCTGTAATGGGTCACATCTGGATTGTGCCCACTCCAAGCTTCGAAAGGAGTCATACCATCAAGTTGCTTATGAAGCACCCTATTCTAGATGTAGGATGCATATTTTATAGCCTCGGCCCAAAACTTTGGTGGCAAAGTCTTAGCCTCCATCATGCAAGTTGCCATCTCCTTCATTGATATGTTCTTTCTCTCAGCAACACCATTTTGTTGTGGTGTATAAGGGATTGAATGCTACATCTTAATACCTGCATCTTTACAATACTGAATGAACTCAGACTTGACATACTCACAACCATTTTCAAATCTGAGGATCTTGAGTTTCCTCCTAGACTGGTTTTCAACCAAGGCTCTAAAGACTTTGAAGAGGTCAAAAACTTCAGACTTATGCTTTAGGAAGTAAACCCGACCATACCTGGAAAATTCATCTATGAAGGTCAGTGCATATTTGGCTTGACTCATGGACATATGAGGAAATGGACCAGCAATGTCACTATGGATCAGCTCAAAAGGTGTAGAGGTTCTCTCATGACTAGCTTTCTCATACTTGTGCTCTGGGCGTTTTCCTAGGATACAACATTGACAGACTCCCTTAGAAAACTTGATCTTTGGTAACCCTATGACCATATCTTTTTCACTCAAATCAGAAAGATAATTGTAGTTAAGATGGCCAAATCTTTCATGCCAAATCTTGCTTGCTTCATTAGCATGAATCAGAAGAGCAGAGGGGTTTGAGTAGGGTAGAAAATGGGAAAACTTGTATACCTTCGAAGTGTGATCTACAACACCTTTTGCTATGACTTTACCATTCGAAATATTAGTGATTTCAACATCATCAGGGGAGAAAATGACTTTCTTTGGAGACCCAGTATGAGTCATCTGATACACTGACAAGAGATTAGAGGCAAGACTTGGAACATACAACACATTATTGAACTTACCATGGTCAAGATCAATCCTTCCCTTCCCTAAACTATCAGTGAGAGAGTCATCTCCCACAACTATTGGTGGACCTTTCGACATATCAAGAGAGGAGAATTTCTCTTTTGTCGAAACCATATGTCTAGAAGCTCCAGAGTCTATGATGAAGCTAAGTGAGCTTGATGTGCCAGCAACCAAGGCATGTACTCTCTCTCTGTCCTCTAAATTTGATCCTCCTTCTCTCTTATTTGAGAAATCAGGAAGGGAGATGTTATTCTTCTCTAGGAGTTGGGTCAACATGTCAATTTGCTTATTCATACAAGAGCTCTTAGGATGATAGCCCTTACTGCAGTATGCACACTTTCTCATTTCTCCTTTGTTCTTCTTCTTATGGGAGTTCTTCTTGGAACCTTGGGGCTCCTCTTGAGACTTGTTCTTGTCTCTCGTTTGCTCAGGTGGATTTTTAGCTTTTTTCTTGCTTTTTGAATCCACCTTTGAATCTCCAGCAACCAAAGCTTGGTCTTTGGAATGTTTGATGGTGCCCATCATCACCAACTTATCTTGATCCTATGTGAGGGATTCCATGAAATTTGCAAACTTAGGCATCTTCCAGGCTTGAGCTGTCAACTTGGTGGCATGGAAGGTTGAAACAAACACTAAATAGTCAGGACCAAGATTAGAGAGTATGGCCAAAACTAGTTTCTCTTCCTTCTTTTTTATCCCACACTGTTTCAACTGCAAAACAAGGGCCTTAAACTTGGAAAAGTAGAGTTGCAATGATTCAAAGCTACCGGGACTCAAAGAGATCAGATCATTCTCGATTTTTTGTCCTCTCATCTCATCTCTCTTTCCAAAAATCTCTTCCAGTTTCTTCCACACTTAATTAGGTGATGTCAATCCATCAAGATGGAAGAGGAGGTCTCTTGAAATGCTTAGACACAAAAGACCATAGGCCTCATCCCTCTTGTTGTGCCATTTAATTTTCTCTGCAGTTGCATTGGGCTCTGCCTTAGTTTCCATAGTCACCCTGTAGAGACCTTTCGCTCTCAACAATATCTCCATCTCATATTTCCACTCACAGAAATTGAATGGATTCAAAATGATCTTCTGAGATTGGTCCATAGCTCAGAAACTATGCCCTCTAGTCAGCAGAATGCGCTCCCAATCAAGATGTTGAACCTAAAATAGCAATAAGGAAGGAGAGAAATCAATTTACAAAGGCTCTAATACCATGTGGAAATTGAACCCAAGAGATAGAACAATTACACTCACAAAATTGCTAATCAATCATGCAAAATTCACACCAAAGGAGACTGAAATTGGAGCATAACACTAATCTGTATTCAATAAGTGTACAATAGCCAACCTTGTGAAGTAATAGGCTATTGAAATATATCATTACAAGAGAGAATCAAATGCATAAATATGCCATTCGAAATAGTCAAAAAGTAGGCTTACTAAATCTAGTCAAATCCCCCATAGGTGCATTAAGGAGTTTCCAAATCTATGAAGATGCTCACGAATTTGCTGAGTCAAGTGGGAAAGCTAAAGAGGGATGGAAAGACAACTCATGCATTCTTTTATTTTGATAAAAGGAAGGAGGATGATGTGGGAAAAAACAAGTCAACTACACCTAGTCTAGCTTTTCCTTTTGCCTTAAATCAGAATAAAACAAGGCATCTTTTCAGAAAAAGAAAATATGTGCTTTGGAGGATATGGAATAAAGAAGACATGCTAAATTGGGTTTCCAGGATGTTTCCCAAGCGCTCCATGACTCATTTTTAGCATGTGTTGACTTCTAGGACTTGTAGAAGGCAACTAGCATAGGATGGAATATAGGAAACTAGGTAATAAGACAAAAATAATTAAAATTAATGGCTAAGGTAGGTAACTATGGGTTGATTATTATAACAAGTACATGAAGCACCAGTGGCTCAAACAGAGCACATCCTCAACATGTACTCAAGGATGAACAGTCGGTACAAATAGCTTCACTTTATCTTCAAGAACAAGTGCATCCACAGGTCCCTTCGGTCCAACAGGTTGAGCCTCCACCCTATCCTGAAATTGAGATTCATGAAATCCACAATGACCTAGAGGAGGAATCTGGAAACCCTTCATGCCCTATTAATATCCTTATCTCCATGACATCTTTTGTCCCTGATGTACTATTTTCAACATATCTTTATGATGCTTTGTTTCCTCGATATTCTTTTTCCCATTTGAATTTAAAGCCTATTCTTGAAGATGCCTCTAAAGACCTATTAGAATTAGTAGAAGTGCATAGTCCTACCACCCCTTATTCTCCACCTGTCTCATTGATTCCTCATACACCCCATACTAGCCCCACATCTTCGGCGCATATTCCATTCTCCCAAGTAGAATTACCTCTCCTCTCTACAATTCCTTCTTCACAAATTAAAACCCCTATTCCCACCTATTCCTCTTCCCTTATATCAATTTTTATTGCTTCCCCCTTGGACATTTCTCCCATTAGTGTAGAGATTCCAGTCTCATAGTCACAACCTGAGCCATCAACCACCCCTCAAAAATAAACCCTTTTAGCCTCAGAAGAGATGGCAGATTTTGGGGAAGATGTTGTTGTTTCCTAAGGGAAATATTTTTGGAGCAAGAAATACAAGGCTATAATGAAGAAAGGATCAAAGATAACAAGGGAAGGCACACTCAAACAAGTTCCTTCCCTTAATCAAGTTGTCTGGAGAACTAGTGTCCCTAATGTTAAACAAGGATAATTAGATACAACAGCTTCCATGGGAACCTTTGCAGGGGCTAACTATGATTCAGTGTCACAATTGAATAAATATCTCCTCAGTAAGGAACAGGAATTACAAAAAGCTAAAGGTGATCTAGAAGCAGCTGAGGCACGTCATCAAAAGGAGATTGAGCTCCTTAAACAAGAGCATGAAGATAAACAGATACAATCGCATAAGAAGATTGATCATCTCAAGCATCTTCTTGAGAAATCAGAGCTCTTGAACCAGCAACATGCTAATCAGAATGCTACCCTAGAGCAACAACTCAAATAATTACAACTATCTTCAGTTGCCTCATCATATTCAACATTAACAACTGAAGGATTTAAACAACTATATTTTAGGGTAAATGAGCAATATTATTAGTCTATGATCATCCTATATACAGGGTTTAGTGAACTGCAGGAACTATATAATTCATTTGAAAAATAGTCGGATGTCCTGCAGGATCACCATACTCGAAGAACTGCAGCAATTAAGGCGTTTGAGGATGTGATTGGTTGGCAAACACATATCAGAGACAAACCACAGTGTTTTCCAATCATGGATAAACTTTGGCCTAAGAAAACTGAAGTCCAAATAGAAACTTGGGAAGGCATATATGACACAATAGAGTCCATCATCCAAGATGAATAGGAGGCATGCAAGCGTAGGTGGACGGATTCTTATGTTTTGCTCAATTTCTTAGGGCTTCCTACGCTAGAACTGATCAAAGAGGCACCTTTGCCCAAAGTAAAATTAGAAGACATTGAACGATCCTTTGCTATAGTTAAGGAGAAAATTCAAGGTGTCACCCATTTCACCTTGCAGGATATTACGAGCTTGATCGAGACACCTAATTCTGTGATGGTTAGGATACAAGTTTATCTTGGTGAATGGAAAAAAGTGAAGAGGGAGATCGCATCCCATATTTTGAGGAAAGGAATACATCTTGAGCAGGATAAATATCAGGACATCAATTTCTTGATGGAATTAGATGCCAAGTGGCCTTCCGCCCTTGGCCAAACCTAAACTATTTGATTTTGTAATCCCACATCTTAGGAATTTTCCTTTTTTGTAAGACCTTGTAATATTATTTAAAGGGAAAGTTTTCCCAAGTAGAGGGAGGAATTTTTTGGAGACTAAGCCTAGGAGCATATCGAAGTACATACTACCAAGTTACATTCAGGGAAGTTTCTAATTTTGTACTATGTAATGTTTTACAAGTTAATAAAATTGGAGTCATTTCATGCTTTGTTTCATGGTTGTCCGTTGAATGTCTTTAATGAACTTCAGTCATTCTTCTATTTTTATGGCTTGCTGATTATCAATGGTATATTTTAATGTGTTGATCCATGTCTTGATTTTTCATTTCATGGTGGGAGTATTGCACATATGTTGAACGAATGTATTTGTTTAATTTATGTGATCTATTTTACTGCTGATAACTAGTGAATAATCTATGGTACTAATGTGTTAATTAGTATTTCCTCTTGGATTTATTATACATTTATAACCTTTAGATAAACCTGTGCAAAATTTTGTTCAAGATTTATTTAAAGTTGGTTGAGGGAACTGATCTTAACCTACATGTTTATATATTGAGAAATCAAATCTTTACACCTTTTATGTCTTAGAATTATCCAAACTTAAGTCCATGTCTGACCTTGTTTAAGTTTTCTTAAACAAATAGTTTAGGAAGCTGCTACATTGAGTCTTTCCTTGCAAGCAAATATCGTCTAATCTGACAAACCCTTGTGCCAGTGGAGGCCTTATATCCATAGGAATTAGCCATCACAAACAACTCAGATATAGGATCGTCTCTGTGTGGGATTGATTCAAATCCTTTCTGGTTGAAATTTTTCCTTCTGATGATTGCCTTGTAGTTTTATCCATCAACCTACAAGTCGGGCCGTCAACACGACCATGTCGAGTATTTTCGTGTGACATGGGAGGCATGTTTGCGACAAGAATGGGTTCATCAATTCATACACACGTTAGACATGATACCAAGGAGATGGTATATATAATTTGAACCGAGACAAGGAACTATTGAGTGGGATGAATTAGCTACTACCTTCATACACACATTTGAAATTGTTGATGATCATCCGTCAATTGATGCCACATTGCAAGTAATTAATATAAAGATATTTGAAGATATCCATGTTGCAATGACAAACTTCAATCAGCGCGGTGCAACAATTCAACACTAGATGGAGTGCTACAATATGATGGGAAAACCTGACAATGATGAACCACTTGAAGTAAACATACCTGAGTCTGAATGTACATGTGTAGTGGAAGGATTTGGTATTTCTAGCGACCAATTTTTGAATCCACTAAAAATCAAGAAAGTAAATATTGGCACCCCTGAGAATCCAAAATTTTCCAATATTGGAGATTACTGGGATGATGAGGCTGTAGGGGAAGTCACAGATCTATTGCATGAGTTTCAAGATATTTTCCCTACAAAATTCTTAGAGATGAAAGGGATTGTCAGAGACCTTGAAGAAATGAAGATACCCCTAAATCCCGACGCAAAACCTATCAAGCAGTGACCATACCGATTGAATCCACGGTATAAAGAAAAATTCAAGGAAGAGTTGGACCGAATGTTGGATGTAGGTATCAATGAAACTATAGAATAATCAGAATGGATCATTCCGATAGTAGTGTAAGCTAAAAATGACTACTGGTGAAGTGTGGATTTGCGTCAACCTAAGAAAATTGAACAATGTTTGTTTACATGACCCATTTCCAACTCCACTTACAAATGAGGTACTGGAGAGTGTCGGGGGTGAAGAAATTTACTCATTCACTGATGGGTTCTCTGGTTACCATCAAATTAGAATCGCAAAGGAAGAACGACATAATACAACCTTTGCGACAGAGTGGGGTTGTTTCCAATACATGGTAATGCTTTTTGGACTCAAGAATGATCCTACTATTTTTTCCGGGATAGTAGTGGTTTCCTTCAAATATTTTATTCATAAATTTCATGAGGTCTAATTTGACGATTGGACAGTATTTGGGATCATTAAGGATCATATTGATAGCCTCGAGATGATGTTGGAACATTGCCGCCAATATCAAATTTCACTGAACTTAAAGAAATCTATCTTATGTGCCTCGTTTGGGATTATGTTGGGCCATATAGTTTGTCGCGATGGAATCTTGGTTGACCCTGCCAAAATTGTGATTATCGTCAACCTACCACCACCTACAACATTAAAGCAATTGAGAGCTACATTGGGACATACAAGATACTACATAAATTTTATCAAAGGATACGTAGAGATGACTGCTCTGACAAAGAATTTATAAAAGAAATATTTTAAGTTCCAATGGATGAAAATTTGCCAAGAGAGTCTCAACACTCTAAAGAAAAATATGGTTACAGCTCCCATACTTGTATTTCCATACTGGAAAGAGGAATTTCATGTACATGTTGATGCGTCATCTTTCACACTTGACGTGGTACTAGCGCATCCTAGTGAAGGGTTGATTGATCACCCTACTTCCTTTGAAACCAAAAAACTATCAACAACAGAGAAGAACTATACCACGATCGAAAGAGAAGGACTAGCTATGGTATACGCTCTGCAGAAATTCAGACACTACTTGCTAGGTGGAAATTTTAAGATGTACATTGATCACTCAGCATTGAAAAACCTGGTTAATAAGACAATGTGGGGGGGGATATTTGTCGGTGGCTTCTCCTTTTTCAGGATTTTGACATTGAATTCATTGTTAAACTTAATCAACTGAATTCAGGACCAGACCAACTATCGAGGATTGAAAGTGGCGATGAACCTAGTAACCTCAAAGATAGTCTCCCTGATGCGCAACTATTTGTCATTACAGTATTTGATGATCAGTACAAAGACATCATACAATTTTTTAGTATGGGCTATGCACAAGTTGAATTTACTGTAACACAAAAGAAACAGTAAGTTGTGTGAGTTGCAGATTTCCAATTGATCGTTGGACAGTTATATAAAATGGGCCCTAATGATATTATTCGTTGTTGCATCTTGGAACACGAGCGACCAATGATACTAAATGAAGTGCATGCTGGTGTTGCAGAAGGGCACTTTGCTGGAAAAGATACTGTGTGCAATATATTGCAAGCGAGATTGTGGTGTCCCACCATGCATGTGGATGCCCAAAATTACTGTCACAGTTGTGATGTTTGTTAAAGAACTGGAAAGTTGTTGCGACGAGATGAAATGACATTGGTACTACAAATAACTCTGCAGGTATTCGATAAATGGGCCATTGATTTTGTGGGCCCTATTAGTTCAACAAGGAAGCAAATAGGTGCTAGATATATAATTTTTGTGACCTACTACATGACCATATGGGCCAAAGCAATGTTAATAAAATATTGTACTGTTGCGAGTGCTGCTATATTTTTATTTGAAAATGTTATAACTGGATTTAGCTGCCAGAAATTTTTGATAAGCGACCAAGGCACACATTTTGTAAACCAGTTGATTGAGGAACTGATAGAAAAATTACAGATCCAACACAGAAAAACAATGCCATATTACCCTCAAGTGAATGGCATTATCGAAGCATTTAACAAAATCCTAGAGAATGCATTGACAAATATTTGTAATGTCCAAAGAGATGACTAGGATCAGAAAATTTCTAAAATACTGTGGGCATATCGCACGACCTGTAAGATTTTGACAGAATGAAATCTATTTTGTTTGGTATATGGACAAGAATATGTGATTCCCATGGAATACATTGTCCCCATCCTAAGTATTTTTGCGATCATGGAGATGACAAATGTTGGTGGTGTCGAGGAAAGGTTGTTGCAACTGATATAGTTGGAAGAAGATCGTTTTGTTGTAGGATATCATCAAAATGTTGAGAAAGAATGATAGAAAGTATGACACAATCACCACATCAAGAAAAAGAAATTCCAGGTCAGAGGACTTGTTCTTTTGTATGATAGCAAACTATTCAAGCGTTTGGGTAAGCTTAAAACACACTGGTTAGGACCGTATATTTTCATGTATATCACTAATGGATGCGCAACACAATTGAAAAGGTTGGATGGCACACCTGTCAAAGGACTGGTAAACGAAATTCAGATAAATCCTTATCAAGATATCCATGAATCGGTCAAATGAAAGAGAGAGAGAGAGAGAGAGAGAGAGAGAGAGAGAGAGAGAGAGAGAAGAAGAAAAGAGAAAGTAAAAGTAAAACAAGAACCCTCTAAAATTTATTTTTTTAATTGTAGGAGATCAACTGTCGTAAATAAAAGGGAAATACCATTGTATATTTCCAGTATGTTGCAGACAGAGGAAAATTGTCGCAAATTCTGTATCTGTTGCAAAAGGGGAAATAAGTGCAAATACAATCCTTCTATTGCAAGGAAAAGGAAGCTGTTAAAGGGTGGATACTGGTCGCAGGAAGAGTGAGGTTGTCGCAAGTTAAAATAGAGCTGCACAAATGACAACTATCCATCATTAATTTGAAAATCCCAAGATATTTTGGCAATGTACGTTTTGGGTCACTTTGTTCATTATTGCACCATAACTACCACTGATGTGATGGGCGAGTTGTGATTTCCTTGTAATCATTCGAACATTTAGCCCATGTGATGAAAATGACAACTACCTTTCCATTAATCGTCCACACATGTGAAGGACTGATTGATGGAACGTGTAGATTCCATCAATCCTTCATTTCATTCTGCTACATTCAGGAAGAGAAATTATTGTCTGCAACTGCAAGAGACGAAGTGATTTTTCTGCAGAGCATGGCTATTTTGATTTCTAGTACAAGCACAGTTGCAGAATCCACCATTGATATTGCACACCCACACTCATTATGGAAGACACTGCTGGATATGTTCCACGGTAGGCAGGGGATGCACAGCAAACTGAAGAAATCCTAGTCATCTTTGAAGTAAGGTTACGACTCAACCCACCTAGTTCATTGATGAAGAAACATCCTGGTACCCGCAAGAAAAAAATGGTATTGTTATCCACTAATTTTGCACTTAGTTGGATTAGCTAAGGAGCCGCCATTTGATAAACATGATATCCAGTGTATCAGATGATCCGCCTTTGTGCCTAACCAGTTTTGGCTAGTCAGTTTTTGTTTTGAATAATTATGACCATGGCCCCGCGGGGTTTGTAATAAAATGTGCTAGTAGGGTGTTTTGAGTGGTTCGGTCTCCTAAGACGTAGAATTTGAACTAAGGTATTCCATGGAGTTTTTTTCCCTTGACAATTATGCTTTGCCTATAGCCGAGTATAATTGACGAGGTTTTCTCCCGCTTCCTCCAAAGCTGGAATGCCCGATTTTGAATTCTAGGCCTTGTGGGGTTATTAAAGCCCAACTGAGTATATATAAAATTACTAGACATTGTTAGAATAGACTATGGTCATGTTCTAAGTCACTAGGACATTCAGAAAAAAATTGAAATTTTTTTATCGGACGCGTCAAATTTTTAATTTTTAATTTTTTTTTAATTTTTTTAATTTTTTAAATTTTTCCTAAGTTTTTAATTAAATTTTTCCATAATTTAAATGGAAAAATTCAATTTGTAATAAGTTAGTCATCCGAAACCCAAATTCAGTGATTGAAGGCTCTAACCTTAAGCCAAAAATCATTCTTGTTCAGCCAGCCAACCAGATCCAACTTTTAGATCATCATTCAACCACATAACTCGTCTTTTCTCAAAAAAGTCAGTTTTGGGAAAAATATTGATTAATTAATTAAAATGATTATTTTGGAGAAAATCCAAATTTCTCCAAATTAGTCTGAATTCAGCGAAATGAAATGCAGAATGAAATGGCATCAGGCATTAATGATGATTATAGTTAACAGAACTCAGCTTCAGTCAGCATTCAGTGAGCATGAGTTATCATTCACTTAGCAAAATCGCCTCCTTCAGTGATGACCACGTTTTGGTGATGTGGAGCTTGCTCATTGGCTTGATGTTTTGATCGAGGTAGAACTAGGTCTTGTATTGATGAACTCCGGGTGGGCTCCTCCATACCTAGCATATGGCTCCTCCATACCTAGCAGGTGGTTCCTCTTCAATGCTCACTCCCTCATCATCAAGCTCACACCCCTCTCTCCTCAAGCGGGCGTCTTCACACGTGTCGCTTCCTCACTGGCTTGTTTTCAGTGTTTAGGGTTGGAGTGGGGGTGCCTTGCCTAGGTGGAGGCCTCCCCTCACTCTTAAGTCTCCATCTTCAGGTTCGGGCTCTCAGTTATGGGCCGAGTCGGTTAGGTCAAGGCTTTTGGTTTTAGGGTTTTGGGTCTTCTCTCATTGTATAAATAGAGGCTCCTTTAGCTCTATTCGGATGGAACTTTTGTGTTGGAGTTACTATGCAAAAATTGTATTAAGCTTTGCTTACATTTTATTAATAAGATTTTCAACTTTGTAGGTCCATCTCTCTTTGCATGTGGTGAATGATTCATGGTTGAGGTGATACTGCTTCTAACCCATTGCTCCTTTTTACTTGAATGAGATCAGTTTATGTGTTAAGCTCAAGAGGGCCACTATTGGCACAGTAGAGTAGTTGTTTGTAGTTTCAAATCAGTTATGTATGCAAAGTAGGTTCTAATCTTGATGAATATGAGTAGTTAGTTATACGTAATATTGATCTCGATTGAACTATCTTAGCATACTTTTCATATATATGATCTCACTTGTATCTGAGTTTTGGTATTAGCAGGGTTCACAGGTTGAAGAAGGGTGTGATTTCAGCTACATCTATCCCAAGCTTCAAACAACTGGTCATCTAACATTTTGCGATTGCAGGGCTTACAAGGATCGTTCTCTTCTCATTCGAAAGAAAGTCGGAGTCTTCTTCCATCTCTTGTGTTCCATCTACAAGAAACTTCTTTCTATACCCTTCTTCTTTAATTTTTTTCTTTTTCTCATGAAATAGATCCAAGTTTCAATATTCATTATTCAGATCTGTTTTTAGGGCTTTTGCTAGATCTAGTTTCCTTCATTAGATCTAGGGAAAAATTTATGCTTTGCATGTGAATGTTCAAAAAAATTTCTAATTATAAAAAAATTTCTAATTTTTTTTTAAAATTTTTATTTTTGCATTGTCTTTCCTACCATCTTTTAAAAATATATGTTTACTGATTTTTTACTTCTGTGACAGGTATAGCGGAAATGCTGACGAAATTCAGAAGAATCAAGCCCTAAAAAACCATAAACTCCCTCTTCTTCTTTTCCCCTTCTGCAGATTGCTCCAAAGGCCTTCCAAGAATAAGAAAAGAAGCAAAAAAGGCAGCAAAGGAAAGCATTATAAACAAATTAATAAAGAGCAATTGGGATTACAGCTCCCACACCCCTCTTCCCCCATTTGGGGGAACCTTGTATCGTCTCCTCATTTTCATGCTTTGCTTCATATTTTGCTAAAAGTAGGATATAATAGTTTCAATTGTTAGAAGTTTGTTTTTTCATTAAAGTTGGATAGTTCATTTCTGAGTAGTTTAACATTCATTAAATATAAAAGTAAAAAAGGTTTTCTTTGTTTATTTACTTAGCTAATACAAAGTTTGTTTACTTTTTTTGATATAATTTTACTTACCCCCATGCTTTCTCGATTATGGCCTAAGAAACCTGAAAGAGACTCTTTGGTAGTTTAGATCTTTATTTTTCTTTTAAGTTTAATCAATTAATTAATTAAGTCTCTTGAACTTGCCATAATCCAAGTCAAGAGCACTCTCTATCGGAGAGCATAGTTAGACTTGCATATCCTTGCATTAGGCATTTAGATTAGCTAAGTCTCTTGAACCTTTGCCATAAGACAAGGTCAAGAGCGCTCTCTGTTAGAGAGTTTTAATTAATCGACTTAATAAAATTTTCAACTCATTCCCCCATAATTAATTAACTTCATTGTCTCATTGCCGGAGTATGCTCTGACCGACTTCAAAATCGGAGTACCTAGAAACGGCATTGGATTTTTAATCTTGCAAGAGAAACATAATAAAATTTAAACCCCATAACCAACGGAGCGGCGTTGTAGAGAATTTCCTAAGTTCTTCTTAATAAAGGCATCGGAACTCCCGGCTGTCTAAGCTTCTCAGCTAGCTAGTCAATCTTCGCGATACTAGCCTGGAATACTAGGCAGGCCATCATGTCTTCAACAGATTAAACTTGGAACATTCTCCCGGCTCTTGACAAACCTTCGTTGACACCATAAGCAAGATCACCTAAAACACTTAAAACATACCAAGAGTACTTGCACAACGTAATATTCACTAGCTTTATTTCAATACTTCTTGTTAATTTCTTAATGCATTGTAGAGTGTTGACTCCATAAAGGCATTGATATTTTAATCTTTGCATAATTATTATATCTGGATCACTTGTCTTTGGAACATTTTAATTTCTATCTGTGAATGCATCTTTATAAAGTCTTGAATTATTGTTCATCTNCGGATTGCTTTTATCTTTTTTGTCAAGTTCGTAATAAACAAACACATTTAATCACCATAACTCCTAAACAACACCCACCCACATCCGTAACCAATTAAAAACACTTTAACAACATTGAGCCATAGAAAACTCTTTGTTAAAGACTACCCCCCTTGGCTTCGTTAGGAGTTAGCCTAAATGGAGGAGCTATGAGTAGGTGACGGTGCCTAGCTTTCTGCTTGCCCCCAAGGTCACACCTCTCCCACTTTCTTAAGTGAGGAGACAGCTTTCGGAAATTTTCTACTGTTGGTGTGCAATTGGCGGACAACAGGTATCAGCACTAATAATGGAAGATGAAGAAGAAGTGGTTGAAATTCGTCTACCAGACAATATTCCACCTAGACCATCGGATGCACTCATGGGTAGACCCACTAGAATGCAAAGTATCCATTTGTAAAATTTGTTAGTCCAAACCAGAGTTCGGATAGAGTTAAACAACGACGAGAACCTACAACATTGTCATCAACTATACAAGAAGAACAAGATATATTTGGTGATGATTACTTAAGAGAAGAAGATGAGATGGCATATTTCATCGTCGATGAAGAAGAATTTGATGAAAACGTTCTTCCTATAGGGAGGAAGCAGTCAAGGAAATAATGTCCAAGAAAGAACCCAGGACTTCGTCTTCAGCTTTCCAAGAAGTTCAGGATATAATTGGTGATATCAATGAGCTTTTCTCTCTCATCGGTTTTACCACTCCAAAGAAGTAACTTTTCAAACCAAGAAATAAGGATGAAAAATGCAGAAGTTATGAATAAAATAGAAGAGGCAAAGGTATTGTGTGCCAAGGTCATTGAACAAGTTTATCAGACTTGGGAAGCATTGATTGACGATGCAAAGCTAGAAAAAGTCACGGAGCAGCTACGCATTGCTGAGACAGAAGCAACTCAACTGAAGAATGAAAAAAGAAGTTTCCCTTATCTTAGAAAATGGCTAAGGATGTGGATATGAAAAAGTTACAGCAACAAGTTGCAGTGCTACAAACTCAATAGAAGTAGAGGAGTGACAAAGTCGCAAAGTTACAGGTTGAAGAAGAAAATATTACAGGCATCATTCATCCTGCACATCAGAAGGTACGACAAGAAGCAAAGTCTGTAGGACTTGCAATGTTGGAACACATCAGTTCCGACCTTATGGAAAACTTCTAGAAGGCAGAAGAGAATGTGCGATGAGAGACAAAAGAAATAGTGAACATATTTCAAGATTTTCAAAGTAAGTTCATCACAACTGCAGATTTTTTGTAGTAGCGTAGCATGGCTCGGGACAAGCCACAGGTGAGTGTTGGGGGCTTGTTGGCCCTACGAATAGATAGGAAAAATTCAGATAGAATTATGCTCAAAATGTGAAGTGTCTGGCTAGGTGACCGAGGAAGCCACGACAGAGGAAGAGATAAGACAAAAGAAGTAGCAGTAGAAGGAAAGATGCGACACAAGAATCTATGAAAGAAGAAGTCCAGAACAAAAAGGAAAGACATGGCGATATCAGCCATGATGGAAGGAACCACGATAGAAAGCGTGCAACAGCTGGAAAGGATAGATCAAGATATTGTGGGTAAGGAGTCGATAAGAGTCATGCATGCTTAAGGAATAAATCATGTTTTTATTTTGGGCCGATAGTTCCTACTGACAGTTGTTATAATGAAAATGAGAGAGAATAGGAATGATAGCCTTTCTCCTAACATAATGAAGTTGGCTAATAACAACATGTAAATAGTCTATAAAAGGAAGAACTCAGGGTGTGTGTGATTTGGTTCCTAGTTAGTCAGTTGCATCTATTACTCATGGTCAATCGGTTGGTTATTTACTTCGTAGCTAGTCTGTGTTTGTTAAAAGAGTCGAAGAGTTGAAGAGAAGAGTGAGTCGATCCATGCTGTGTGCAGATCGACAATAGAGTGAATGGGAGGAAAACTTCTGAGACTAGAGAATAGAGAGAATTAGAGGAAAGAGAATTTTGTATAGAGTGTAGAAGAATATCTAGAACAACGTCTACAAGATAAGTGCGCAGACGAAAGGTTCCATATATTTATCATGCCAAATGAAGAGCGAATTTGTGGTTTTTCCTGGATGGGTTTACACGTTAAATACTGTGTCAATGTGTATTTTATGAATGTATTTGTGTCGCATGTATGTATGATGTGATTACGTGTTTATGTATTTTCTTATAAATAGTTCTTGTATGCATGTGTCACATTGTTGCTAGTTGGAATAACTAATAAGGAATTATATTGACTGTTGTAATCTCTGTCGAAGGATAAGTAGAGTAATATCTTGAATTTTTATAATAAATATAATTAATACACCCATCGGCTTCAGTCGAGTAAGTTGGTAAGGTGTTGTGAGAGGAGAAATCCCCATCCAACTGCAGAAACTTGGTTTTGGTAGTTACCCATAAGAGATATCTCAAGTGAGACTGCATCTGCGTCGTAGGTGTCATTGACTGAGCCTTGTTCTGTCGAGCCAATAGATGAGCTTTGTTGTCGTACAAAGAAGGTATGCACTTGGGTCAAAGGGAGAAACACCAATAGGGTGAAAGGGTTGTCTTCCCACCATGATGTGACCCATTTTCTTATTGAATTATGGTCTTATGTTTCCCTATTGGTCCTAGTGTCCATCTTGGTTGTGGTACCTTGACCCTTTTCCTATGATGACTTAACTTTATTGTTTTTATTTTTTTTTGATCTTGTATGACCACTTAACCATTGGCACCCTACCCTAAGTCAACACAATATTATTCTGTGTTTATTTTTTGAATTTCTCCACTGGAAGATGAACCTTATATAAGACCTTTCAAGTTTATAAATTAAAGTCACAAACTTCATTTGGTGAGTGTCTTGATTAGAGAAGTTGAGAGATCTGGTTCATTGTCTACCCTAGGGGTAACTATTGCACTTTGACATCCCAGGTTTAGTGCTTCTCCTTTTCCTAACATATGGAATTTTTGTTGTTATGTTTGAGTGCCACCACCTCTCCCTCAGCCTGCTAGGGATGCCATTTTCTTGATGTTGTTGTTTATGACAAAACCGTGATCATTTGAATACTTCTTAGCTTGGGGCGTGACCTTCTTATTGTTTCTTGGATTTTGGTTGTGACCTTGTTGACCTTCCTAGATATGGGATGTATTCTTTCTCACCCTGCTAAACCCAATCCATGACCTTAGAGAACCTTCCAAGGATAATTTGTGAGTGTATCGGTAATTCTATGTGGGTCAAGACATTTGTGACCTTGCTTGACCTAGTGAACTACCGTAGATAGGGTCATGACCTTGTGGGATACCATATATGGCTTCTAACCCTTGTGGGATACTAGATATGAACCATGAAACCTTGTTGGATTGTTGAAATCATCTGTGACTATTTGAATATTGTTTGGATTAATTCGTGACCATTAGGAGACCCCTAAGGATTAGCCTTTAATATTCTGAGGTCTGTTACATGTTAGAAAGAGTTGTGACTGTTTGAGGTTTGTTTGGACTAGGTTGTGACCATTGTGGATTGTTTGGATAGAGTCGTAACTCATGTGGGATGTCAATACTCATGCTTGACCTTGTTGGGTTGCTAGGATATGATCTTTGGCCTGTGTTACATTTCTTGGTTTGGTTGTGATCTTGTTGGTCCCTACTATGACCTTTATTGAGCCATCTAGGCTACTGCTGCTATGGATGAAAGTGTTTTTTGTCTTGGAGAAAGTGATACTACAATTTGGGGTGATATTATATGGTCTAAGGTTGCTTGTGGACATCTTATAAGTGCTACTATTTAAGTTATATATGATTGTCCTCTGCAAATTATTGCAACAAGGGTTTGAAGGTTCTTCCTCACTTACGAACTATTTTTGGTTAACACTTAGACATTTGCACTTGTCTAACCTTGTCCTACAATTACCCATCTTATCTCTCTTAGGTATGTCCACTGTTCCTTGGAGACGTTTCTTCAAAAGACAAGGTCTGATATGGAAAATATATTTGATTATAAGGAAGGTCTGAACCAATATTGTTTCCTCTTTTACTGGTGTTGTTTGTTAGCTTTGTCTAACTTGTTCATTAACCTATTTAATTACTATTGTTTTTATTTATTTATATTGTATGTTTCAACTTTAACACAGGGACTTTTGGGAATGTTAAAGTTGAAAGAGATGAAAATTAGGTTTGAATTTATCTTGCATTGTCACTGCTATACTTTTACCTCATCCTTGAACCTTCTAAGTACTTAAGTACTTAGTTTTAATTGTTGCACAAGTTAGTTAATTTTTTCAGAAAATCCTAAAATTCAACATCAATAAAATTATCTTACTTTATCTTATCTTATATTATCTTGTTAACTTATCTTGCAGTGCAAATGTCTTTCTGGTATTGCATATGTTCTTGACTAAAATTATGAACTTGTAATTTTCTACTCTAGCATATCCTAAAGCTTAGAAGAAGCTTCCCTCAAATATGTTGTCATACTCCTCTAAAATAATTGTAGCAATCACCTGATCATTATTAGTTGTAGTAGACGCTGCAAGAAGTTGAGCAACATTGTCCACACTAATATTAGATTCATCCTCAAGTTCACATTAACCTGATAAAAGAGGCCCTAGAAGCAATAGTGCCATACAAGCTGCAACTGTTGATGAAGTCATCTGATTCTCTGAAGTACGTGATGTTACAACATGCATCATCTTAAGCACCATGTATTCAAACATCATTTTCATATGAACATTTGAAGAAAAACTTTGAAAATCACTGCATTTATTTATAAAAAAAAATAGAACATAACAAAAACCTTAGGCTAAATACTATAACATGCAGAAAATAACCTTTAGTAACACTACAAAAATATTTTAAAGAGTAATACAAGTGAGTTACACCAACTTAATATCAAATGCAATTAATCTAATCAGCTTTCTCATCATATGGACATTGTAGTAATTCCACTTTGGAGTCTATTTTAAAAACAATCTTTAATTTAAAAATCAGTACAAGGTCCAACAACAAAATAATAATTTCCTGATAGTATGTAGATAAATTCAACCTGACGCTTTGTCCACTTCTACCAACATTTCAATACCCACCAACAAATGTAACATAAAGTAAGGCTCTCATCGACTCCCTGAAAACAGAAGAACCTACAAACATTCTTCATTAATTGTAAAGTGTTCGATATCAACTTCTACTCTTCACAATACCATAATAATAAAAAATTGGAAAATTAAGAAGTAAGTAACCAAGGTTGTTCACATGGCATCACCATGCAAAACTTGAAGAAGTAACCAAGGTTGTTCACATGCCATACTTAAGAACACACATTTCCATTTGAAACAGCTTATGCAAATCATGTAAGCACACGCATCATGAAAACATTTTTAATGAATGTGACATAAATAGTTCTTGCAACAAGCTAATTTTGTCCATGGCTCCCTTGGCACACTGTAGTTGAATGGGTGGGGTGTGAGCAAGTTCTACAATTTGAATAACATGCACAATACAAGCACAAATTTAATAGCTAACATTTGAAAATTAGTTACTTTTATAAAATTTACCAAATTGTAAAATTCACACGATATTATCAAACAAAATTTTTAATGTTACAACTTTTTCCCCAAATTTCAAAAACTATATATTAGGATATCATACTTAGAAACTTAACCTTTAAATAATAATAATAATAATAATAATATATTTGTAAGGTCACATCCTAACCAAACACCAATTTGGTGTATGAGACCGCCTTGTTTGTGGGACAAGGACCCCCTCTCCACACAATTATTTGTCTAATAAAGTCTATGAAGGCGTACATACCCTACCCACCTCCAAGTTTGAACCTACGACTTTCTAGGAGGAAATACATGGCATAGAAAAATTCAGTAACCATTTGTAATTTGTAACCTTTGAGGAATTTATTATACCTATCCTAAATAAAGTGAGGCCCCGTGATTAATACGACTGAATTCAAGAAAATGTGCGGAGATAAAAATAACTCATGCTTTGTTCCACTTGAGAAAACTATAGGCCCATAGGAATCAGGATGTGGTTCCAAGTTCCAACCTACACAATTCAAATACCAAGTTCTTCTTTTTCCTAGAATCTTGTTTTAAGGCTCCTGTTTCATATAATGGGTAGGGTAGTCCTTTTCAGGAGATGTAAAGTACAATTAGGTTGTCCAGTATGAGAAATACGTTGATTTCCCACATGTCCCATAGTAACAAAAATATCTTGTGCTTGGTTTCTCTTGAGATAAATCTAGAGACTGGGCTTGCATTATTGGGGTACCATTTGCGTATAAGGGGCCAATTGAGGCTAGTTAGACCCTTATCCCTCTTATTTTTTGGGAAACTATGGCTTGTTCCTGTTCTCCTGTAGTATATATTATGTTGTATTCATCTATATATTTCCATGCTATCATGTTTAACTATAATCTCTTATGATTTCACTATCAATCTAGATGCACCATACCCAGGATACCCTCTAAGAAGCTACATGTATGCAGTTCCTAGTTCTCGGATACCCTCTAAGAAGCTACATGTATGTAGTTCCTAGTTCTCTAATTGGTCTTCCGAAGATTATTTTTTATAATTACGATCATGGTATACAGGGAAATGTTTCTACCACCCTAGCCTATCTATGCTCTGACCAGTCAAGCAAGTTTTGTAATTTAAGTTTTGTAATTTGTACAAATTGTTCATGTAAATGGAGACCAGCACCTAATATACAAACAGTGCTTTCATATCCATAGGTTCTTCAAAGGTCATACTCTAGAAAGTTTATGTTTATATAAGGCCGAGGTTGGGTTTTTTTTGGGTGGTAGTGGAAAATTATCTTTACTATCAAATGTACAAATTTGTCCATGAGATTTCCATCATGTACAACTTCTTTTTTAATTCTTATCAAATGGAAGAAATTGGTTTCATATTCCTTTCATTCCTAATGGAATTTTTTGTGATTTGAATAACTTAAATGAAAATTATTCATGGAAATAATAGAACACATGGATCAACAAAGAAATAGACAATTCATTTGATGAATTCAGACTTAAATAGTTCATCGATCTGCAATATTTTTCTATATTATGAAGGTGATTCCACAACACCTACCTGATGCAATTGGAAAGTTGTTAGAACGACAAAAGCCCAAAAATTCTCCTTAATTTCTCATAAAATACCCAGAACACAATCTTCCATGGCCCCGGCCTCGACCAAGTGGAGAAAAATCCCTTTCAAAGGGTTATCATGCCTTCCTTCCTCATAGTCTTCACCACGAAATCCAAAGATCCTGTGTACTCCTTTCCGGACTGGTTCATCATCCTAGTCTTCACCATGTCAACACGGCAACTCATGTAAGTGGCCAAAATTCCGAACAACATGGATTCCAGCTTGTACGTGACCATATTGTCCCAGAAAATATCACACCTGACAATGTCCCTATTGGCCTGGTCATAGCAAGACAACTCCCCCATGTTCACCAAGATATCCCTCTGCACATTTGGAAAAACACCCCTCTAGATGCCAGCCATGCCCTACGCCCTAAATATCTTCACAAACGCATCTTTTGATCCACTGTACCTGGGATTAATCATGTGACTGTCCCCCTGCATCCTGACTTTAATGAGATCCACAGGGCTCAGGACGACCTGCATGAATGAGAGGAGAGGAGGAGGTTTTACTGTCGTAGAAAACAATTCCAAGATACCATAATGTAGGCATATCGAATGGTTGTTTCACACACAAAATCATTAGGGAATAGGGATGATAATCAGTAAAGGATTCGAACTATGGACCTGATGGGCTTAAAGAATAAGGGATTTTGTTGGGATTTTCCATACCTGGTCGATAATTCTCGAGATACCTCTGATGAGGCCCTTGCTAAGAAGGGTAAGAGGGTTTTCTTGATAGTTGGAAATTGCTATGTTGCGGAGTTGCTCGTAATAGAATATGCAAATAATAGTGTAGAATGTGTGGCAGATAAGTGTTGGCGGTAGGCTGTGTAGAAGAGATTTACAATTCTTCACATGGGGAAAATTGATGTGAGAAAGATAAAGCGAAATTTTGTGAATGCATATCATTTAGAGTATTTTTCTTAGTTGTCAATTATTTTGTAGAAGTTTTGTATTGTGATTGAATTAGTAGATCTTTGATCTAAATGGAGTCACCAAGATCATTTAAAGAAATCATCATTCTTGTACTCACTTTTCTATGTGTTTGGTGAATGACTTATTTTTTCATGGAGAATTCCCAAAATACATCAATGATCCACTTCCAATCAAATGTGATCCAAGAGAGTGTTGGTCAAATTTGGGCCTTATTTGTAGATTTAATGGACTTTGGTAATCAATGAACTTTACCATGGATTGGTTGAAATCCAAGTAGGGGGAGATTTCATCATTCAATTTTATGATAGAGGTTTTTTCATTTTTTTGTTTTCAAGGCAAGCAAGGAAGCCATGGATCTCAAAAGTTGTCCCTTGGTTTTGGGGGCATGCAAGCCCCCTCATGTTCCCTTGGACTCTAGGTTTACCCTAAGATCAAACTCAAACTCTTTAATTCTAGTATGGGTTTAATTTTTTAATCTTCCCGTGCACTTTTGGGAGGATGAATTCGTATCCCAAATAAGGAATTCCCTAAGATCATCCATTAGTTATGATCGAAGCAAAGAGGATGATGTTTTATTTTCCTTTTGTTACCAGTTGAAATGGTAGTCCAAGCCACGGGTAAGCATGTGATGAGAAAATGACCATTGTCACCTTATTAAACTTCTCCCAACTGCTTCAGAAGCCTAATCCTTCTAGGGGAGATCCCTATTCTGACCTTGTAAGGACACTAAACACCAAAATGTTCTCTTTCGAGTTTATTAGTGATAGGTGCCTTATGGAGTCTAGAAAATGAGAGAAGGAAATATACGGCTTGTGTAATTATTATTGCAGCATTACATCAACCCAAAGGTTAGCCTTATTCCCCAATGTTACCAACAAAAAATTTGTTCAAGTATACACATTAATTATAGCCCAAAATGTAAGTACAACAGTACATGTAACAATAAGATAGATAATCATGACAACATAAATCCAAGTACAACATATATGTATTCATTCATCACATCACATTCAGTATTGATGGCAGCATTGATAATCAACAACAATATACACGATGGTATCATTTATGTGTCAAAATGTACAACATTATGTTTAATCATTTATAGTGTTAATATCTTCCACCATAAACAGGAAAGATTACACATTGAAATACGAGCATTACAGTTTATGTGCAGAATGAACATGTGGAGAAACAAAGATGCAACGATCTAATTCATATCATCGTTAAGTTATTAGTTAAGCATTCAATTTTCATTAGGAAGAACCATGAACAGTTGATCAAAGCATTCAACCATACTATGTATGTGACTGTGTGTAGACTATGTCCATTTAGTAAGTGCGGTAGTATTTCATGGCAGCAGTCAGTTATACCAATTTCATACCAGCAATATGGCAACAAACTAATTGCAGACTGAGTGTATTTAATAAGTACAACAATATGGTGATATTAAGTCAAAATGTGCTCACATGGTACCGTTTATATCTGCACTTAAATATCATCAACATTTGAACTAACACTAACCAAAACTTTGGCAAAATGTGTTGAGGATGAAAGTTATGGTATATGACAATCTAACCACTATTTAGTTTGTTGTATGTAGGTTAAGGAATTTGTGTATCATTTAAACGGAGGGCTTCCACTGTAAGGGAAGCCCAATAAGATATGAAAAAGATGTTACAAAGGTCCGAATGTAGACTATAGTAGGCATAGGACCGAGGGTAGAGAGAGGGGGGAGAACGATAGCAGCAAGCTTGAGTTTAGGGAGAGTCGTGAGTGAAAGGAGCAGGGCCAAGGGTAAGTGGGGAAAAGGAATCTAGGGATTTTAGGGCATAATTAGGATTTTTTTAGAGCCTTTTAGGGAATATTTTGATATTTTTTCGATTTTTGTATTTTAGGGTTCCCTATAATTCCACCTTAGGGTTTTTAGGGATTTAGAGGTTAGGGCGAATTTTTATGGAAGCTGGCCAAAATTTTAGGGAGGCTCGAAAGTGCAAAAAAAATAACTTTTTCTATTTTCAAGGTTTCTAACATAAAATTGTAGATCTAAATTTAACCTAAAACTAATCCTAAAATAACTCTAGAACTAGGTTTTTTTAGAAGAGAAAATGTGTGAAAACCATGTTGGTTTATTGGTGGGGGGTGAATCAGTATTATTATATTTTACTATTTTAACCACTTTTAAATCTATCATTAGAAAACACATAACAACAAGAATACACATAACACAATCTTAACGTGGAAGCCCAATAGGGTAAACCACTAATACGTCCTATTACTGTAAAATTGTTATTTACAAATAGTTTTTCCTACTTCTACAGCCAAGGATGGTATTACACCATGTTTACCAATACCAATTGGAAGGAGGCTATGACCCCCTGGTTTATCAGATACGACTGAAAGGATGATACAACACCCTGTTTACCAATGCCAATTGGAAGGAGAATACGACCCCCTGGTTTATCAGCTACGACTGAAAGGATGCTACAACAACCTATTTACCAATGCCAATTGGAAGGAGGCTACGACCCCCAGGTTTATCAGTTACAACTGAAAGGAGGCAATAACCCCCTGCAGGCATGTTGCCTGCCCTAGCGCTACCCTGCCACCCTTATATGTTTCTCACAATTTCTCTCCCACTGAATTATGTCGCACACACTAGTATTTGATTCTGATCATGCAATTCAAACTGTAGAGACATCTTCCTTCTTACTCAGGTTGTTACTTAAATACTTCTCATATTTTAAGCTTCTTTCAACAGTTGCATCTCTTCAAACTGAACAAACACACCTTTCACTGGTGTGCCCTTTTGGATCTGAAGACCACACCTTTCAGAACATCCTTTCACATTCTTCCATTGATCCTCCACCTCAGAGATCATTTCCGCATCTTGGAAACCATTTCTGCACCTCTATCCAACATTTGTAGGTGCTTCCGCACTGTCAAACTTCTTTCCACAAGATCATCTTCCTGATCCAATCAAATTCATTGATCTATTTTCTAAGTTAATATGGACCGTCGATCTAACCATCGATCTCTTCCTCAAAATTGCCTTTCCACACCAAGATTACCTCATCAACGATTCCCCACCGTCGATCTTCGTCGGGCGTTTTCCTGACCATCGATCTCCAAATTGCGGGGTGCGGAATGCCGTCTATCTACTTTTTCCTTTCCGCAAGTGTCTTTCTGCAAGAATCTTTCCATAAGCTTCTTTCTGCAATTTTCCTTCTGCACCGTCGATTTGTTTTAGCGGAACTAACTTTAGCCGTCCGATCTTTCCATATTGTGGGATGCGGGATGTGGGATGTGGAAACATAACCTTTCGACTTTCTGCAATCTCCTTTCCACAATTTTTCTTCCATACCGTCGATATATTGTGGAGTCTTTCCTGACCGTTGATCTTGCAGGATGTGGGATGCGGAATCACACTTTCCTATTTTGGACTTCCGCAACTGTGTTTCTAGATTGTAGATTACGGGATACAGGATGCAGAATCACACTTTCCTATTTTGGATTTCCACAACTTTGTTTCCACATTTTCCTGTACCGTTGATTTCCTTGTGGATTTACCCCTGACCGTCCATCTTGATCTCTTGCGGAACTTTGGCGTTTTCTGCCTAACTTATGTAAACTTGATCCTCACCATTATATCTAGCGTGGGTCGCTCCCTTACCATCCATTCTAGAACTAATGCGGATTTGCATTATTTCTTTGCAGATTATACAAAAATTGATCCTCATTCATAGGATCTCATGCTCTAACTATGCCACCTCGTCATTGTGCCATGTCATCACTTTGACTTATGCTGCATTAACTTTTCCATGGTATCGTTTGCTTATCCTTTGTACTTCATAAGCAATTTTTCCATAACTACCTTATTCTTTTATCATCATTAAGACACCATCATATTCCTTGTCATCATATGTGTCATGCCACATCCTCAACTATGCCATGCCATCCCATTACTACCTTAGTCTTTTACTTAGTTTTTCCTACCATCATATCCACTGGTTATTCCTTTGTCATTCGTGAACACCTTTGACATCAATGAAAACTATAACCCAAATTTTCCAACAATCTCCCCCTTTGGAATTGATGGCAACCTCTAAACATTCTCCCCCTTTGACAACAATGACAAAAGATAACCTGTTATGCCAATGCTGCACTTATTTTGATATAGCATTTCATTTCTCTCTTATTTTTAACAACTCCTCCTGTCATCATATCTCCCCTTTAATTGAACTTGGTTATTAAACCAATGTATTATCATTTATCTTATCATTTCTTGTTCTTGAATGATAACTTAACTAATAGATCCATGGACTCCCCATGTCACTGTACTTCTTCTCCTTTGTCAACATTTTTGCAATAGAGTTAACACTCGGCATTTTTTCAACACTCTTCCATTTTCTATTCTAGGATGTATGTTTTTTTTTTAACTCTGTTCCTGCTGCCATATCTAATGGTTGATTCAGCCTGTAAGTTAACTGGATTTCACTTTTACCAGAATTTCTTAAGTCTGTGCATTTAGGTCTTCATATAAAATCCTAGCATATTCTGTTGGATTCTTTTCGATTTTAGATCTATATTATCAACTGTCCAGACACCCATAACTTCAGATCCTCAACATAGAGATTACTTCAGTTTATTACATAGTTTCTCTGGTCTTACTATCTCAGACACAAAGACTCATAACCTCAACCTTTTCTTTTGTCAATGCTGAACTCATCCTGCTACCTTATCAATAGATTGAAATTTTTTATTCCTTTTTGAGTTTTCTTCTACTGTCAACAATTTTTATGTGTCATGAATTCAAATACTAAGTGAACATAATCATCTTTATCTTCTATTTGATTGCATACATCATGGTCTTCATGACTCTCACATTTTTTTCTCATGTTACTTCATACTTTCTCTTATTACATCCTTGATCACCTATCATTCTTTGAAGAAGATATCTTTCAGTATACTTTCAACATTAGATACCAATTGGAATTTTATGACTTTAACTCCCGTGAGTATAAGATCCCTTCTAATGTTATTTTTAGGGGTTTTTTTTTTTAAATCACGAGAGACCTTTTTAGAAAAAGATCCCACAGTCATCACTACATCCTTCTCCATCACCTTCATCTTTATCGGTGTATTCTTCTACATCACTAAGTAGCTTTCCCTCATGATGAGTGTCATTTTTATCTATGACCTCATTATTCTCAACATNTCTATGTTGGTGTCATGTTCCCTTTTAATCCTTTGATTTTCTCCTTTTACTCTATAGTCAGCCACCTTGTGACCAAACTTATGACATACATGACAATAACCATGAAATTTTTATTTATCCATATGAGGTCTTTGGTCTCTCTGTTTTCTAACTACCATTTTCTTTCATTGTCTCTGAACTTCTACTAGAGCATCACATTTTAGTTTAAAATTTCTAGCCAAGTGTCCAAAGTTATTACATTTGTAACACTCTATATCAAACCTTTGGAGAAGTCCAAACTGGTTATGATTCCTTACCTTTGGCTTTTTAATTGCATCCTTCTTGTACTCATGAACTTTTTCATAATCCTTGCATTTCAGGGATTTATGACGAAAGTTATTACAGGAATAACAATGACCCATAAATATTTTCTGATTTATATTTATTACTTGTCTCTTGGTCTCCTCATGAGTTATGTCTTTGTCATGAAAGGATAAACCATGTTCTTTGCGCTTTTCCTTTTTAACAAGACTCTTCAGTACCTCAGCATACCTCTTTGTACTTCCTCTCTGATAAGTGAGTGGGAAACTCTCTGGCTTCTTCTCTTTAACGAACCCCAAACCAGACCTATCACTTGATGGTCTTTGGCTACTCATAATTTCATCTAGAATCCTTGAGTTGTTCTCAAAATTTGATTTAATGTATTTTTCATCAACTCCTTCTCTAAGTCGAGCAATTTCTTTCTCAAGTTTTTCAGAGTCTTGAATTCTCTTCCTGAGAAGAACTACTAGATCTTCCTCACTCTTCTTGGCCTCTTGAAGTTGGTTTCTCAAATCAGTAATAACCTGATTTGTCTCTTCTTGGTATTCAGACAGTTTCTCTTTCAAAACTTTGTTTCTTTTCCTACATATTTCAATTTCATCTACAGCAGCCATGTATTCAGCTTTTATGTCCACTTCTGATTCCTCATCTGAGTTTGTTTTTCCTAAAAACAGGATTTCATTATCTTCACTCATTTCCTCATCTTCACTTTCTTCCTTGGAATAGAAGTGCTTCTTTTTCTCTTTATACTTCTTTCTACCCTTATGACAGCATGATTCTTCATGGTCACTCTCCTCTTATTTTGGGTAAGAACAGTTATGGGAAAAATGTCCAATCCTTCTACAGTTAAAACATTTCAAAGGTAACTTACCTTTGTATTTCCTAGTGGATTTCTTAAGTTTACTTACAAAGAGGGATTCCTCATCATCTAGATTCTCTGATTGATTTTTGGAAGAGACTTTAAACGCTGCTTCTTTCTTTGAGGTTTCATTTAGTCCAATTCTCATATCATATGCAGTGATAATTCCATGCAACTCATCTACTATCACCTTTTTAAGGTCATCTCATTCCTCTAGGGTGGAAGCCTTTGAGTAATTTCTCATTGGTAAATTTCTTAGTACCTTGTTTACCATTTCTTTTTCTTTCAATTCCCCCCCAAGACCTCTAATAGAATTAACCACCTCATCTACACGAAGAAGGTATTCCCCAATGTTCTCTTCTTCTCTCATTTTGAGGCTTTCAAATTGACTTTTATATGTTTTTAGTTTGGACTCTTTGACCTTAGATGCTCCTCCATAGATAATCTTCAATTTATCCCAGGATTTTTTGGCAGATGTACATTGCATAACCTTGGTGAACATAGTGTTTGTTAAGCCACTCAAGATTGCATTAATGGCTTTAGCATTTGCTTCATATTGGCCTAGTTCTGTTGTGTCTGTAGGGATCTGGTTTCCCATAGGAACTTCCTTTTCAGTTGCAGCCCAAACCTTCAATCCAAGGGACATCAGATGGCATCTCATTTTGACACTCCAATATGCATAGTCTTCTCCTGTACATAGTGGAGGTATGTTAGTGGCCATTCCTTCTTGCTGATCCATAGTGGTTATCATAAAGGATATACCTTCCATTGGTTAAACTGTACTGAAGGAACCCACTCTGATATCAATTGTTGGTTTATTGGTCAATACTGAGAGGGGGGGTGAATCAGTATTGTTATCTTTTTACTATTTTAACCACTTTTAAATCTATCATTAGGAAACACATAACAACAAGAATACATAGAACACAATTTTAATGTGGAATCCCAATAGGGTAAACCACCAATACGTCCTATTACTGCAAAATTATTATTTACAAATAGTTTTTCCTGCTTCTACAGACAAGGATGGTATTACACCCTGTTCACCAATACCAATTGGAAGGAGGCTACGACCCCCTAGTTTATCAGCTACAACTGAAAGGATGCTACAACACCCTATTTACCAATGCCAATTGGAAGGAGGCTACAACCCCTTGGTTTATTAGCTACGACTGAAAGGATGCTACAACAACCTATTTACCAATGCCAATTAGAAGGACGCTATGAAACCCCAGTTTATCAGCTACAACTGAAAGGAGGCAATAACCCCCTGCAGTCATGTTTCTTTCCCTAGCGTCATCCTGCCACCCTGATATGTTTCTCACGATTTCTTTCCCACTAAATTATGTCACACCCACTGGTATCTGATTTAGATCATGCACTGTCAATCTATTTTAGCGAAACTAACTTCAGCTGTCTGATCTTTCCATATTGCGGGATGCAGGATGTGGGATGCGGAAACGTAACCTTTTGAATTTCCGCAAGATCCTTTCCGCAATTTTTCTTTCGCACCGTCGATCTTTTGTAGATTCTTTCCTAACCGTTGATCTTGCGGATTGCGGGATGCGGAATAACAATTTCCTATTTTGGACTTCTGTAACTTTGTTTCCGCATTGCGGATTGCAGGATGCAGGATGTGGAATCACACTTTCCTATTTTGTACTTCCACAACTTTGTTTCGCATTTTCCTGGACCATTGATTTCCTTGCAGATTTACCCCTGACCTTCCATATTGATCTCTTGCAGAACTTTGGCTTTTCCACCTAACTTATGTAAACTTGATCTTCACCGTCAGATCTAGTGCGGGTTGCTCCCTAACCGTCCATTCTAGAACTAATGCCAATCTGCATTCTTTCTTTGTGGATTATACAAAAACTGATCCTCATTCATCGTATCTCATGCAAATAACTATGCCACCTCATCATCGTTCCATGTCATCACTTTGACTTATGTTGCGTTAACTTTTCCATGGTTTCTTTTGCTTATCCTTTGTACTTCAAAAGAAGCTTTTCCATCACTACCTTAGTCTTTCATCATCATTAGGACACCATCATATTCCTTGTCATCATATGTGTCATGCCACATCTTCAACTATGCCATGCCATCCCATTACTACCTTAGTCTTTTACTGAGTTTCTCCTGCCATCATATCCACTGGTTATTCCTTTCTCATTCATGAACACCTTTGACATCAATGACAACTATAACCCAAATTTTCCAACAAACCAAGGGAAATAATGCTAGAAAAAATCCCTACCACAACCTAGGGCATCTAGGGAGGATGACTAACCTAGAGAGGAATATTTCCTAGGTCAAGCAACTATCCTAGAAAAAACTAAGGAGAAACCCTAGGGCACTCCCACAAGGAGACATGCCTCAACTTGCTAAGGTGACAATAATGTAAGGTAATGGCCTATCCTAGGAAAAAGTGCAGTACTAGGGATACCTCTGAGACTTGAACGTTCAAATACACCAAAATTCAAATAAAAAGGTGAGAAGCCTAAACTCTATGTGCTCGTGTTCATCCAAGAAATCAAAGCATAACCAAAAGAAAATAACTTTACCAACGAATTAGCAGAAAAATCTTGCATTAGCCCAGAAAAAACTTCCTCAAGAGGAGCACATCCATCCAAAAATCCCTAGCAGGGGTAAAACAAGTGCATAGAGTATTATGCCCTAAGTTATGTCTTTAAAATTAAAGTGAGGAGATCTATTTATATGATCTCACACTCACTTTTTAAAATATATAGGCTTACATGCCTTAAAATAAGTCAAATTAAAATGTCAGCTGAAAATTAAAAGAAAATAATACTAAAATATCGCCTAAGGTATGCTTAAGGTATCCTACCTGGGGTATTTGTACCCCCAGGTGCCAAAATACACTCAAATAAGTGAATAACTCCAAACTAAATGCTAGAGTGAGCTGGAGGTAGGGAGTTATACCCCATCTAACCCCTATAATGTTTTAAAATACCTCAATTCCCTCCTCAAAGCATGAAAAAGGCATGGCATGGAGGATGTATTCCTATGAGATGATAAGGCTAGGGAGAGAGGGAACCCACTAACTAAAGGGACGGGAGAGTGCCCTAAGTGGATATGAAGGGAGACAAATGCCTCACATATGAAGCAAATTCCATTGGATCACTTAAACTGGGTATGGATCCATGTGACCCAGTGGTCAACCCTTGGGGCCCTGGACACCAACCCTGATGTTAAAAAAAACCAATAAAGGGAATTCAATGGTGTCATTAAGCAATAGTACCCCTAAAGGATGCCCAAAGTGCCCAACCATGGCCACCATTTCTCGATTACATCCTTTTTGGTCGAAAAAATGGCCCTCTCTCCCTGGGGTACACCTGAAGGTGTGTTGGGTACAGGTGCAGCGTAACACTGGCTCCAACTACGGGATGAGCGATATTCCCAGGAGTGTTTGAGAACCTATGAATATACGGGTACTTGTATACCTACACACATATCAAATGTCCAAAAGGATTAAAATCATCTAGAGGCAGACATTTCCATCCTACCTTTGTTCGCAAAATGAGGGAAACAAGCTAATAACAATAAAAATTAACTAGAAAATGAAAATGCATCAACTTCAATGCATATAAATATGCATAATGCAACTAACCCTACCTAAACCTATAAGTCAAAGTAGGCTAGGTGAAATCATACCACCAATGTAACCATCTGAGTAAAAAATTCATACCTGATATCTTTCCTTGGTCCTTTAGTATAATCCATGACAATACCTCATCGATGATGTGTTAAATTTGCACCAGGATCTTCATCTGGATGAGTGCAGGAAACTAAACCTTCTTGAGAACATGGTGTTGAGCCACAAAAATACCACATTTTATTCATCTTTCACATACCATTTATCACCTTATTCCTATTTTATCCTTCCATAAAACCATTAATATCCATCATTTTCATGACTAAATATGGGTTACCTTGTTATTTTCCAAATCATTTATTTTTGAGTAGTTTGAGTGAATTTGTGGTTAATTATTGAGAAAAATAACATGTTTTCATTATACTTTAAAGTTGGATGAGTTTGGTGATGCTTACAGGTGTATTTGAAGACTTTAACAAGCTCAAAAGTCACCACCTAGCCTCAAATTCGAACTTCATCTACAAGATATGGGCTAATTTTGAGGAGAAGATCATGGAAATGTGGAGAGAATATCTCATCCAATATTTGTTGGAGGATTTGAAGGGATAAGTTGAGAGAAAAGTGGATTTGTTGAGGATTTTGAGGGATAAGTTGAGAAAATAGTGGATCTGTAATTATGATTAGTTATCTTGAATTCATGTATAAATAGAAGGGCTCTCTCCTCATTTTGGTTGGATATCTCTCTAGTGGTTTGGAAGTAAAGAATAGTTTAGAGTTAGTCATAGAGTGGATTCTTGATTGTTATGTAATGGAGATGATGCTTAATGCACATCCTTTGATTCTCTTATGTTAATTTCGGTTTATCTCTTATGAATTGTTAGTATAGAAGTTTAGCAATTTATTTCTTATGAATTGATAGTATAGATTTATCGTGAGCTCACAAGATATTGTTAATTGCTTTATACCAGTTTATTTCATGCAATCTTATGCTTTCTTAGATCAGATTTATTTCCTACAATTTCATGCTTTTCTAGATTAGGTTTATTTTCATGTCATTTCCTGCTTTTGCAAGTTTAATTCAATTTCAGTTGCATGTATTTTTTATTTTAGTCACTTAGAATATTATATTAAGTTAGTAATACTCTATCCCTGCATATATTTTGTCTGTAACTCACAAGTTTACGCTCTCTCCATGTTGACAATTAAATCATTGGATATATTGTATAAATTGTTTAATGTTTTGCACCAACATTTTGGCGTCGTTGTCGGGGAGATGCTAAAAGGGATTAGAGTTTAGATAGTTCATTTTTTTTACATAGAAAGGGGGAGGGGGAGCGGTAAGACGCAAGGATGAATTCACTACGAAATTTTTGAAATTTCCGTGGAGTAACAGCCAGATGCATCCACTTTAGTGGGTCACCCCAAAGCCTTGTTTTTCTGCAAGCATGTTTATTTTTTTGCAAATTGTTTTATTTTTTCTGCAAAGTGTTCTTTCATTTTCTGCAAATGCGAGTTTTTTTTATGCAAGTTTTCTTGTACAGTTTTATAGTGTAAAGTTTGGATTGCTTTTATTTTTGGGCTAGCCTTTATTTCATACTAACTTGCTTCTAACTTTGTATCTGTTCATTCTTTGTTTTGTATAGATTTTTGTGCACCTTTTTATTTCTATTTTTGCACTCGTTTTGTGCTACTGTTTTTGCATTTGTCATGTACTTGTTTTCTTTTTCTTTTTAAGCGTTTGATTTGATTTCAGTAAAATGTTAAGCATAAGCCTAGAGTAGCTCACTCAGATCCTCGCAAAAGCCGGGATCTCCTCTTCTGAAGAAGAGGAGATCTTTTTAGCAGTCAAAGATGTAAGTACTCCTCCTGATACGAACAAGGAAGGATTGACATTTGAAGAATCATGCATATCATATGAAGAACACATGTTCGAACTGTAGATTGAAGAGGATGAAGAAGGGATCTCGGGTGACCATCATGCAAACGAAAGCTGCATCAAACAACGGTTCCAAGTAAGTACTAGTTTAAATAAATTTTGTTTTTTCTTTTATTTCATTAACTTACATTTTCAGCACTTAGTTTCACATATTTTTATACATCTTGGATTTCATTTTGTAAAATTAAATTTGAATTTTTGTTTAGTTTTGTTACATAGATGGCTACATTGACAATTTCATTACACTTAGATGAGTGTAAATTTCAGTTAGAATAGAGTAGGTAGGTTTTTGTTTTTGTTTTTAAATGTAGCATATAGGATGCTTTGCTTTAATTTGTTTTAATGTTTTTATTTGTTAAAATTTTTATTTTTAATAGTCTTAAATTACTACTGTTTTTAATTTTGTTAGGAATTAAAAAATAGTTTTTAAATCTAAAAATTTATGAAATTTTTTATCTCTTTTCATTTTCATTTTTCATTTTTTTCATGCTAGAAATAAAAATGCATCAGGAGTCAGTTTCTTTTAAATCTATGAAAAACAAATAAACAAATATAAAATATAAAAAATAAATCGATCTACTTTTCCTATAGTTCTTCGTTGTTTGTTTTAATCTTAGTTTTCAAAATAAAAATTTAAATTTAAATTAGAAAAATTAAGAAATAAAATAAAAATCTTACCCTTTGGTCAACACTTATTTTTTAGTTTTAATTTTAATAAATCTATTTGGCATCTAGGAATACTTTAAAATAAAACAAAATTTAAAAAAAATAAAAATAAAATTAGATATCGCATTTCTTTGTTAAGTTTTTAGTTTTACATTTTAATGTATATATTATTAAATTGACAAAACTTGCAACTAAAAAAAAAAATTAATATATAGATATATATATATATATTAAAAGAAAAAACAATGCAATTTCTAAACAGTGATATTAAATTTAAAAGAAAAAATATGTTAAAAAGTTATAAAATAAATAAAACATCCTTTCAGCCCTCCATACGCAACCTACAAACTCTTTAGCCCTTCAACCCTCCATGTGCAACTTGTAACCGCTTCAGCCTTTTAGCCCTCCATGTGCAACCTCCAAACATAAAAAAAAAAAAAATACAAAAATGAGTAAACGATTCTGGATCACTAGTAAGTATGCATGTGATTATATCTGAAGCCTGTTAGATGATAAATAGACGCTTTAGGCCCCTCACGATTTCCCTTTTAGCTATCAATAGGTTGTCGATGAAACAGTCCTGCGCGTAATAGAATATTTTTTGCTTGTCTTCTCGTCAAGATTTGCTCATTCCCACCTTTTCCTAAGTTGCGATTATTAGAGGAAGATCCTGCTGCTTGCTTATGGTTAAGGCTGGGATTTTCCATTCCTTCTTTGAAAGGATCTCATATATGAGACTGAAAAATGACTTCTGACCGGACCAACTAGTACCATATAAAACTTCCAGTCTTATCTAACGTTAAAAAACGAGTTTAGGGATTAGCACTTTATTTAAGGATTCCATTTTCCCAGTGAGCGCAGCGGGCTTTAGTGTTTCCATGACCTTAAAAGGTAGGTGTTTTCCAGATTAAAAATTTTATTCATTGAGCCCCACATCGAACGATGCTGTGACATGGTTTAATAATGGCACTTTGCATTGATAATGGCCATCCAATGAATTGGCACTTGAAGGAATGTGAATCTCCTGCATTGATTCTCCTAGTTTAGTGGAGCTATTAACAAACTCACGCAGAGTATGGCATAATATCTTGCTTATGAATTAGCATTCTTGCTCTATGTCTAGGATTTGTTCACATGTGTTAAAGTTAATTTGGGCTTGGCTATTCTTGGATTAACGGTTCAGACGCATGGTTAAACGATAACACATATCTCCATATTATTAGGACCTTTGATCTGTCATTTATCTCATCTCAACAAACTGATAAAACTGATAATGTGTACGACCTCTTATTTTATGACAATCTTGGCATCATTCAAGGAAAGATATTCTCCTTTCTTAACTAGTTGACGTGGAGACTGGATGAATGCTGCAATATTAAATGGAAAATTTTAGGCGCAATTTCCTCTTGCTATCAATAGTTGTCAATTGGAGGGACATTAGCAATGTCTGTTCATTTAATAGATTGATGAACTCATCCATGAAGAAACCAATTCGGCAGCCTTAACGTCATTCAAGGTGGAAGATCTCCTTCGTTAAATGAATTTAAATGATATGCGTAGATAATGGAATAATATTCTCTTATGAAATTTGGTGAAGTGGATCGAAAATATTGCAGTCCAAGCATCTCGTTTTCCAGCTAGTGCTTCC
The DNA here is from genome assembly GCA_001517045.1 of Pseudotsuga menziesii. Classification (NCBI taxonomy): domain Eukaryota; kingdom Viridiplantae; phylum Streptophyta; class Pinopsida; order Pinales; family Pinaceae; genus Pseudotsuga; species Pseudotsuga menziesii. Next base: position 515,080 of record LPNX011124202.1, read on the forward strand.
CACTCCATCTTTAACTATTCAATCATGATGACAATCCAGTGGTTCATGGATCTATTTGCACCTATATTGGGTTGTTAACCGTTGTTAATCATGTGCACCGGTGGATTGAATTAATAGGATGGGCTCTATTAGGCTAATACGTCTGACCTCAAACTGTGGATGTTAATGCTCCGTATCCGGATTCATGGGCTTTGTTCTTACTAAGACAATGCAGGAATAAACCGTGAAATAATGAGATTGAGCCAATACAATATGGTGATGAGGGAAATATTTCACTAAAGAAGATGCGGCTGCTCCAACCGGAGATTTGTATAATGCATATAAGGCTCTAGAAGAAAAGCAGGAAGATGTGGACACTCAAGAAGCTTTAGCAGTAGTTGCTATTATTAACAAAAAAATAACCCTCTTTGAATGAGTCTAAGAATCAAGAACCAAAGGATTTGGATGACTGGGAAGATGTTGTTGAACTTTCAACAACTGTGGAGCAATTAGATGCACCAGAACTAAGAAGTTCAAGCAACATAAAGCACAATAAAGTTTTTTGTTGACTTTCAGAAGCCAGTTTAAAGATCTATCTTCACAGGTTAAAATTTCACCAGACATAATGGAAGTCCTTATGATTCCTCAATTGATTGCAGGTCATGTTGGAGAGATTGATACTTTAAACCATGATGACATTTCTCAATTTGAACGGTGTGGTAGTGCTGTCACAATAGATGAAGATATATGGAACAAGTTGGGAGATCCATTTGGTCGTGATATTCATATGGAAGTGAGCTTAGGTGGTCCTGGTGGGTTTCAACAGGGACAAGGTGGTCTTGGTTTTGGAAGGAGTGCACGTGGAATGCCACTGCATACGAGTGGAATCCTCTCTGGTGGACCTTTCATGCAAATGCCTTTTCCACAAGTTGGGTTAGCAAGGAGTAGTGCTGATGCTGATAAATGGAAACGTGTTTCTGGATTCCAAAAGGGATTGATTCCTCCACCTCAAACACCTTCGCCTGCAATTCATAAAACTGACAATCGATATAAAGTAGAGTGAACTGATCGATGACTGCAAATCACCTCAGATAAAGCGTATTCATGATTTGCTAAGCTCTGCAAAATAATGGAATAGCCTTCCCATTAGAAAAGTAGACTCCATATATACAATTTTCATGAGTTTTTGAGCTTGTTGACTCAAATATTGAATCACAGCCGCCTAGCCCCGGGACTGCCAAATGTTATGAATTTATTTTTATTATTTTCAGGTTTTATATTCTCGCTCCAATAATGGTTTCAGCGTCTCGTAGATGGAGGGTTACTGTACCGTTGGACCTAGGTCAACCAAAAAAATATATATATGCTGCTAACAGAATATTTCCTATACTCTGATTTTGAGGTAAGTTAAAAAAAAGGCGAATACAAGGTGTTAAAGCTTCTAAGACAAGTAGTAGTTTATTTATAGCTTCTGTGCAAGCTGTTACACGGATGGATTCTGTGAAATAAATATTTATGTGACATCGCCGCTTCTATGTGTGTTGTAATGACTTCTGTTAGTTCCCCATGTTCCCAATTTGAAGTCATAACCATAGATACATTTACAGGAGGTCATTTTAAACCGGTCATAGTAAGAAAATTAGTTTTAGTCTCCGTTGCCAGCTGGTTACTGCCTATTTCTAAACTTATCAAAACCTAAAATTTATACTAATGTATTTCCACAAGTCATTCAGAAAGGTTTTGATTAGCATAATTTATATATTTTTAGATAATTAATATATATATATATATAGTTAACATTTGTAGATTAGCATAATTTATTTTTCAGATAGTTTATATATATATATATATATATATATATATAACAGTAATATTAAAATACATAAAAATAATTAAAAATAAAAAAAAATTAGGTCAAACATAACAGTTATAAAAATAAAAATAAAAATATTTATTTATTTTATTTTGATTAAAATAATCAAAATTTAGAAAAAAAAACATACACATATATTTGTTCTTTTCGAAAAAAATGAAATTTAAAAAAAAAAAACAATAATGAAAGGGTTTTGTAAATATTTGTTTTTATTATAACAACATAAAAAAATTAAAAATCTATGTATAAAAAACATTAGGTAAATAAATAAAGAATATAAAAATAATTCAACAATAATAATAAAATATTATTATAACACAAAATTAAAAATACATATAAATACAAATTAACAATAGGTAAATAAATAAAATATAAATATAAAAAGTAATCTAAGAAAAGCATAAAATAATGTTATTAATAAATATGTGTCTTTGAAATCGAAGGCAGCTGCTGTCGTAGCTATGCCTTCTTTTTAATTTTTATTTTTGCACAGTGGAACCTGACACATTTTCAGTTGGGGGGGGTATCCGCATGGTCATTGAAATTTATAAACTTATCATATAAATCGCTTATTTCACACACTCCTCTCTAATCCAGATAATTAAGATAGTCTGCTTTTAGAGGGGTCGACCACTGAAAGGGTCGGCCCTCTCTCTCTGTTACTCAACCATTACATAAAGACGCACGCTCAATCATTTCTATTCCAATTTCTTTTTGTTTTTATTGCAAAACCATTAAAAAATTTAAAAAATATATTAACATAATAAAACTTACATTAATATCTATACACATAAAAATTTGTTCTTATGGTAAATAAATCAAATTTATATATATATATATATATATATATATATATATA
>LPNX011124202.1:525442-538468 GCA_001517045.1 Pseudotsuga menziesii
TGGCAAGCCAAGTACACCATTCTTTCTCAACAAACGAAGACTGTTATAATTTAGATGACCAAATCTTGCATGCCACAATGAGCTAGATGACATATTACCTTCTCCATGCTGAGAGAGGTAGGCATAGTTCTGAAATCTTGCGGATGAACCCTTGAGCTTCAACAGCTTTCCATCTTCGTATCCAGTCATGATGACTTGGTTGTCAGAGGACTTTCTTATTTCAACGATTCCATCAAACATGTGGATGGAATGGCCTTGCTATCGAATCTCCACCAAGGACAGCAGGCTCCTCTGCAACTCTGTAAGATAAAGGACATTCTTCAACAAGAAATCAGGGAATCCAGACATCTTCAGTCGAATGGTGCCCATTCCCTTTGGTTTAAGGATTGACTTATCTGCAAAGTAAACTATGCCATCTATTGTTTCATTAAGCTCTTCAAAACAATCTTTTCTAAATGTCATGTGTGATGTTGCACCAGTATCAAGCAACCAAAAATCTTTGTAAGATGAAAGAGAAGTCATTTCATTAAATCCAAGATTACAATGTGCAACAATACAAGAATCAGAAGATTTACTAGCATCTTGGTCATCTTTCTTCTGGTTATGCTTGTCTTTGATGGAGTCCCATGAAGCCCAACACTGATCTGATGTGTGCCCAGTCTTTCCACAGCGCTTGCACTTTGATCTTTTTCTGGAGTTGTTTCTGCCCCCTCTGCCTCTCTTGCTGCAATCTCCCTTGGAAGGGTCTTTGGATTGGTATTTTCCAGCTAGGGCAGCACCAATACTAGATGCCAAAGAGTGCATCTTTTACAGCTGTTAGTGTAATTTACAATAATGAACTTGATATGACAAAGAGAAATAGAAAAAAATAATAACCTTGCAGGTCTACAGTATCTGCCAAGGTGAATACAATGCAAGCTTCAGGTGAGCATACACAAGCTTCTTCAATATACAAAATATATCAATCATGAGTAATATATCAGTCTCAGTATTCTGAATACTGAGATTGGTCTTCAAGTAGGTCTTCAACAGGATGTAGCAACACAGGCTCGCAGCTCCATAGGTTCAGCAGCATTTCAAGAAGTAGACAGCAGCAATATTAACATACTTCTTACAGCCTTCAACGCATATATCAGTATGATATATCAGTCAGCATAAACGTAGCATACAAGAGTTTTATACCAAGCAGCGTAAACACAGTCACACGCAGTATTCTTCAGCAATCTTGAACGCAGCACTAGGCAGTCTTCAATAGGTTTTCAACAGTCTTCAACGCAGCATTTATACAGGTGATGGTGAGAGAGAGGCACAGCTCTCAATTAGAAGAGCCTATGCTCTGTGCATTCAGTCTTCACAACGCAACATCCATGCAGTCTTCAGGTATTTTTTTTTTTGTTCAAGCTGTATTGATATTATATATTGTCGTGACCCAAGCTGGCTGGTCAAGCTTGCATGATCCAGTACAGAAAAGAAAACATGGAGAACTTTTTATACAAGTCAAAGACCATCCCACCAGAAATAGAACGAAGCTTAAAAGCTTATATAATATGCTTATACCGATGTCTCCAATGGCCAGACAGAAATTTATGTCCGAGCATTCAAAATGGAGACCATATAGCAAAATTGAATAGTAATGGCTGCATGGACATCTAAAAATATTGATTGATTTGCAGTACTAGCCAAAACGCCTAGAGAAATAAGCTGACAAAATTCAAGAAAAGGAACTAAAGGACTGTAGATAGCATATACTATTTCTCCAACACAGTCTCAAATAGCAGCAATTAATACACTCACAGCTTTCAATGGTGACGGTTCTCCATACTGAAAAAAATTAGGGTTTCCACCCTCCACGCTGGTCTTCAGCAGCAGCAAATACACAGCAAAGAAATCCATGTATATACTCAACGTATATCGCAGCAAGCATAATAACATTCAGCAATCTTCTCAGCTTCCATGCAGGCAGTCTCCACGAGTAGGTTCTGGCTCAGTCTTTAGGCATCAGCTCAATGCAGTCTCCAGCCAGCTCAACGCAGTCACACATATCTAAAGAATGAAAGGCTGGGGACGTGACAGGAACGTGAGATAGAAAACACTCCCGCATAAAACTAGGGCACAATTAGGGTTTATGATATCGCAGCTGATATTCACATGAAAACTCAGCGCTCAGGCTCATACAACAGATTTATTCCCCACGCAGGCTCATAATATCTCCAACGCAGCCTTCAGTTCATTCCTCAGTCTTCACGGACATTGTATCTTCAGGAAGTTGAGTATTATATAGTATTACTGCTTCTATGCTGCTGCAGCAACATCCAGAGCCTAGAGATCGCCGAAGCTCCAAACTCTGGTTCTAAGACAAGAACAGCAGGCGAGTCTTCTAAAGATGAAATCGTGAAGCATGAAGAAATTTTGATAGGTATAAAAACAATGGCTCACTCAGAAATAATTGAGGAGAGAGAGAGTAGTTGGCCTTCCAGGAAGAGTGAAGATTTATATCTGAACTTGTCTCTCCAACAGATCGCAGCCCGGTGTAGCAGGTCGCAGCCCACCAGAAGAGAGCCCACAAAAATTAGGGTTTAAGACAAAGGACTGGTAAAATGTCTCAATAACGCATGCACGTAGAGACAGGAGGAGAAACGCACACAATGAATGCGACTGGCAGACAAAATGACAATGGACTGGCAAGCAGAATGCCAGGACTGAAATGCAGAATGGCAGCGCTCTGATAACACAGGCATGCAATGCAGCCAAGAGTTATGGTAGGAAAATAGCCAAGCTCTGATACCACTTGTTGGTAATAACTCCTGATTCCATCTATTACATAGCCAAATGCATATATTTATACAATTTCATGGGACAGTTGTGTTTCACCTTCCGCCCAGCCTTTTCGACTTCCTGACTATTTAGTTTTCTTTATTTATTTACAATAATCCCTAACGGATTATATTCTAACAATAACCCCTATAATTCTTGAAATTTTGAAATTTTCAGCTATAAAATTCATACCTTCATGATTCAAATAAAAAAATAAACAATAAATATTATGAAAGTGAGGGATAAAAATCATACTTTTCCACCTACCTTCGTCAGTCTTGTTGAAATATATCATTAGGGACTTGCTGGTATAATATAGAGCGGTTTCACCAACTTCTTCAATGCTTCTTTAGGAGCACAACTGGGAGTGATAATCTAGGGCCACCATAGGTTGAATATTTTCAAAAGGATCTTCTATGTAACATGATTCCCTGATGCTAGATAAATATGAAGGATAAATCATGGAAGAATCACCAAAGATACGGGGTCCCAAAATTTTGAACTTTTCATCATAATGAACCATATGAATATGGAAACTATCTACACTGTTTGGCGACATTTCATATTGAACCATAGTGGAAAAAGGGTTGAGCCATTCTTAATCATTAGTATCATAAGGAGGAAGAAAAATAATATCATGTTCGACAGGTTATTCATAAGTCATGTATTCAATATCCTTACTTGAGGTAACTGAAAGCTCTTCATCCCAAATAGTGTTAAACCATGGATCAACTTGAGAAACTTCATAAAGTTGTTATTTCTTGCTACAACATATGGAGACAATGCTACCTAGTCTCTAGGAATCATAGAAAGGTGTACCCATAAATGTCCAATTATTATTGTCTGCATAATTCCTGTCATTATGTTCCAAGAGATATGAATATGTCATAAGGAGTTTTTGTATGTTGGAAGGGAGAACTCATCCTATCGTTTTGTTCTTCATCTTCTTCAACTAGGAGTTTTGGATATTCATATATAGGACCATCATCATATTCACCTACTTGGGGAGCTTCATCTATCGTGTTTGAGATATCATCAGTTAGGCCTTGGACAATGGCTTCTTTGACCTGATCTTTATTTTGGATTCCTTACTGAACAACTACCTTGCATTCTTGACATGAAGTATCCATTCGTCTCGTCGCCCTGAATCCTGGTGGCTATAGAATGTTTCAACCAATTCTACAAAGGATGATATCGCTCCTTTATCTAGGACCACACACCAAGCGAGAGCCTTTCCTCCTATGTGAAGGACAAATGATCGCATGTAAACATATTCCTCTTCTTTAACACCATATTCTGAAGCCAAAGTCATAAACCATTCCACATGATGCATGAAATTACCATGGTCACCCTTGAAGGCATGCCAAAATACCTATGGTAACTCTCCTGAAATATCCTGGGAAGGATGATAGATCAAGAGGAACGAAACCTATTTCCATTTCAGTAGCAGTCAGATTATCAGGTTCTTTAAATTCAAATGGAATATAATATTTGATTTCTTCGCTTGAATCAACTTGTGTTTGTCTGCTTCACAGTGTTTCTTCCCATATACTATCGATTATGGCCTTTATGTTAAATTTGTGAACCATTGATCTACATGAAAATATGAAAGTTGTAGGAATGGAATTATGTAGTGGAATAATCAAAGAGAATGTACACTGAACATAAAATTCATGCCACAAATTTCAGATAAATCAGACAAGAATTGCTTAGATAATCACAACATTAATATTCATTCATTAATCAATAATATAATGATTATAAAATAAATAGAATTCTAATAATGTGGATACGATTTGAATCTACCAGCTCAAGTTGACTGAATAGCTATCTCATTGTGTCTAAATCATTGTTGGAGCTCACTATTCTAACTCTCTATGTCTTAATTAGTCTACGATCAGTTAACTAATGAGGTAGGTGGGAAAAAGGCGCCACTCTCCCTGCATGCATGAAAAACTGGTGCTAGGATGACTTAAATTTATCTAACTGATTGTAACTGGAGGTTAACTCGGAATAATTACTTACCTACCACAACTAACTGATGGAGGTTGTTGGTGGCACTTAGAGTGGGCTCCTATACTGTAGTGATTGCTCCCAGGGGCACATAAACTCAAGCATGCACATGCAATAAGTGGAAGATAACCTATAGGTGTGTCCCACACACTCTAGTACAGTAATAATAACTCCCTCATTTAGGAACAATGACCAAATAGACTATATTGGAACAGGGATGATTTTAAGGAACCATAATTATTTAAAAGTGTATAAATGTTGGCGAATCTTACCAATTCTTAAAACACCAACTATAAAATGTTTGGCGATATTTTTCAAATAATATTTTAATTTCCAAGGATTTAATATCATTTATATAATAATTTGGTGATTTTGAGGGTGAAAAAAGTTTACCCCATCAACATTGGGCGAAACAGGGCTTCAAAAAATGAAAAAATGGTGAATATTTTTTGGAAGAAAAACATGGAAAAACAGCCCATGGGATAAATTTCACCGCTCAAATTATCCCTATATTAGACAAACGAGGATTAATCAATCCTAACACCACCACCCCCGCCCTCCCCCCCCCTTAATCCTAACTTTGGACAACTTGGGCCCTAGAAACTAGGCCAAAAGTCACCCATACAATCTAAATGAAATAAAATATTGCTTAATAAACTAAGGAAAATGGGGAAAACCTCATGGGAAACCCCCCCCCCCTAAAAATAATGAGAAATCAGGATACAAGCTATACTTCAGATAATTTTTTTCTCTTTGAGCAAAAACTTATGAAACATTTGCTGCAATATGCAACACTATGGAGAAGTAATGCAGTATCTTGGTTCTTCTATGCATCAACATCCTAAGACTATGCATGTGAACCTCTCAATTTTCTTCCGGTCTGATGAATGTTGCTTTTGTTTCTTCTTTCTGGAGGAGGAATGGAATGATAAATTTTGGTCTTTAGTGGGCCAAATTGTGGATCATTCACTATTATCAAATAGCATTTTTCTGGAAGTTTATTGCACCACTCCAAGGATAGAGAAGCTATGTGAGAGAGTACAACATGTTCATTCTGATACTAGGACCATTTTCTTCTTATGTCATCTGGATTTCCATCACCATTCCTATCTAATTCAATGAGATTTTGGGCCCATTTAGGCTTAGGCCACTGATTTGGAATTGGAGTTGGTTTTGGATGTAGATTCTCATGAGGTACAGCCTCAATATCAATATCATGTTGATCTTGTTCCTCATTATCTGAATATGAAACATAATACAATATATCATTATCAAATGGAAATGGAAGATTGTTTATACATCATTTTTCTTCGGATTGTGGTGGATCATGCAACTTCTATTCTTCAAATTGAACACTACACTCTATGAAGCACTTCATAGTTGCAAATCCATCAATTTATATGCCTTTTCATCCTCATCATATACCAACAGTATGCATTCACTACTCTGGGATTGGAAGGCCTTTTTCTTGTCCATAGGAATTATGGCCCAAGCTTTGGAGCCAAAAACTCTCAAGTGTGAGACATTAGGCTTATGCCCCAATCGTGCTTCGAAGGGAGTGTCCCCAAGCACTGATTTGTGAGCCACCTTGTTCTAAATATATGAAGCACAATTTATATTCTCGTCCCATATAGAAGGAGGAAGATTCTTTTCTTTGAGAATACATGTTTCCATTTCTTTCAATGATCTATTTTTCCTCTCAGCTACACCATTCTGTTGTGGTGTGTAGGGAACTGAGTGTTCCATTCGAATCCCTTATTATTCACAAAACTGCTGAAAATATATTTTAATGTACTCACCTCCATTATCATATCTAATGGACTTTCTGTTCTTTCCAAATCTATTCTCTACCAAGGCTTGAAAAACTTTGAAAGTTTTGAATACCTCAGATTTCTCCTTCATAAAATATACCCATCAAAACCTTGAACAATCATCAATAAAAGTTAGGAAATACTTGGATCCATTGACATATGTTGTAGGCATTGGTCCTGATACATCATTGTGTATCAGATCAAGTGTAGAGGTAGCTCTAGTTTCCTTCCCAACTTCATATCTCTTCTTTGATGCTTACCTACCAAGCAACCAGGACATACTCCATCTGATGTTTTGATGAGTGGCAATCCCTCAACCATTTTTTCATTGTGAAGTTGTTGGAGATATTTGAAATTGAGATTCCCAAATCTCTCTTGCCACAACTTTCTTGTGTTTTTGGCATGATTTAATAAAGTTGTTGGATGTGAAGTAAGAAGGAAATGAGAGAACTTATATGCCTTGGAGGCATGATTATAAAACCCTTTCGTTATGATATTTCCAGTAGATGATTTGATGATCTATGTTGTGTTAGAATTGAATATAAATCTCTTGAGAGAGCCTGTATGAGTCATCTAATAAAAAGACAACCAAAATTGTTGCAAGATAGGTCACACAGAGTACATTATTGAACTCTCCATGTTGGATTTTAATAGAACCTCTCCCAACTTCTAGGATTTGAGAGTCATCTCCCATATGAATGCTAGGTCCTCCTGAGAGATCAAGAGTGGTGAAGGATTCCTTGGAGGAAACCATGTGGTTGGATGCTCCAGAATCTGTCAAATAATCCTTTGACTGAGTGAGGCCTACCTTCAAGGCATGGCACCTCTCATGATATTCTATTGGTTTTCCAGCATCAGACTTCTTTGCTCCTTGTGGAAGGGAAATATTGTCATGTTCAAGAAGTGTTGATAGCTGATTGATGGACTGTCTCATGCATCGACTCTCTAGATGAAATCCTCTTATACATTAGGGACACTTAGTCTTCTCAAATTTCTTCTTTTTCTTGGAACCTGAGGCTCCACCAAAATATTGTTGATTCTCCTTTGGATTTGAATCAATGTTTTTGTCTCCTTCCCTTTGTGCTCCCCTCTTGCTTGCACATTGTTTGAGTCTTATACTAAGAGTGCTTGATTCTTGGAGGTTTGAAGCACTCCCATTTGAACCAATTTATCTTTCTCTTGTATCAAGGACTCAACAAAATCATCTAGAGAAGGAATATTCCAATTAGGAATGGAAGCTTGAGTCTGAAATGGAATGTAGAGACAAAGACTGAGAACTCTGATCCAAGCTTTCCCAGCATTGACAGCACAAGCTACTCATATTTCCTCTCTAATCCACATTGTTTTCATTGTAGTACTAGTGCCTTGTACTTTGTAAATAATTATTGAGTAGTCTTGTATCTGCTGGGTTGTAATGCAATGAGATCATTCTCCAGAATATTCCTTTTAAGCTCATATTTTTTTCCAAAAAAATATTCAATCTTTTCCCAAGCTTCCTTCAGAGTCTTTAGTACCTCAAGATGAAACAAAAGATCTTGAGAGATGTGAATGCACATGAAGCCGAAGGCTTCATTAAGCTGATTCAAAAACTTATTCTTCTCAACATACTACCAGGGATCAGTTACTCTTCTCATTGTTATCCTAAACATACCTTAGTTATTCAAGGCTACTTGCATATCTATCCTCCAATCAATGTAATTGAAGGGTGTAAGGATTCTAGGTATGAGAACTGAATATTTCTCCATCTTTCTATATGTTGATCAGTCAATTCTTCAAGAAGCTATGTAGATACCTGCAAAGAACACTGTAAAACCAATTCAATTCACAATCATATGTCAGTACAAGCCTTCCCACCTCAACGTTTGCACTTTCTCAGAGTCTGTCACAGCCACAGAGACTTCTCTAGATAGAATCTAGAGTTAGCAAGGAAAAGATTACAGGAATTATGTCGAAACTCCACTGCTTATGTTGCACAATGGAGGTTAGACAAGGTTTGCTTCTAGCCTCAACAAGGCTCTGATACCATGTTAAATTTTTGAACCATTGATCTACAAGGAAATATGAAAGTTGTAGGAAGGGGATTATACAATGTAATAATCAAAGACAATGTACATTGAACAAGAAATTCATGCCACAAATTTCAGATAAATCGAACAAGAATTTCTCAGATAATCACAACATTAATCTTCCTTCATTAATAAATAATACAATGATTATATAATAAATAGAATTCGAAAACCATGGATAAGATTTGAATCTTCCAGCTCAAGCTTACTGAATAGCTAACTCATTGTGTATGAATCGTTGTTGGAGCTCACTAGACTAACTCTAGATGTCTAAATTAGTCTACAATCAGTTAATTGGTGAGGCAAGTGGGAAAAAGGTGTTACTCTCCCTGCATGCATGAAAATTAGCGCTATGCTAACTGAAAGAGATCTAACTAATTGAGACTAGAGGTTAAATCAACATAACTGCTTACCTACCATGACCAACTAATGGAGGCTAGTGGTGGCACTTAGAGTGGGATCCTATAATGTAGGGATTTCTCCCATAGGCACATAATCTCATGCATGCACAAGTAGTAAGTGGAATATAACCTCTAGGTCTGTCCCCCCGCACTCTAGTATAGTAATAGTAACTCTCTAAGTTAGCAAAAATGACCAAATAGACTATATTGGACAAAGGAGGATTAATCAATCCTAACACTTTCTTTCATGTTCTTAGATACCATATGATCCCAATCCATGTTGAATGCATCAATGAACTTCCTGAATTAAGAAAAACCTTTGTGAGGAAAACCCTCATACCAATTTCTGACAGATAAGTTTTCTTCTAGCTAAAGAGATAGCAGAAATAGCCTCATTCTTATGTCTTCGTGTTTGATGTTGCTGTCTTGAATGAATTGCCCAAATTCCTGCACATGTGTTGATCAATGGTACTTATACTGTTGGAACAATGGGAAAAGTTTCCTCCTACCATCTTGAATGGCATACTTGTGTGTAAATCCCAGAATGCGCAAAAAATCCAATGTATCCATCCATAATTCGCAATTAGATGTCATCTCGTCAAGCTTCCTTGTCTCTGAAGAACACTTTTTTATTTTTCTTTAATTGGATTTTCCAGGAGATACGTGCCACATTAGTTAAACAAATCTCACCATAGTACTAAACAAAACGAGGATGTACCTGATTGATGGGGTGGGTTGAGTTCTTTGTGGAGTCGTCGGGTAAGCTTGTAGGTTAGTCCTTTCAAAAATGTATGCAATCATATACAATTAGGACTTCGAAACTTACCAAAGTGGCGTTCTTTCTCGGATAAGTCACCTCAACAAGTTTTAGGTCCTCGACAACGACGCCAAAATGTTAAGACTTGTCGGGCTTATTATTTGTCGATTTTCCATGTAAGATCTGCAAGATTAGTACTTAACAACAATATTTTCAAAATACCTAGAAAGACTTACCCCAATTTTCTTACTAAATGCCATTCTTTCGAGGGTGTGAATGACTCTAGAACAACTGCTTCAAATTTTTAAATGATCCCCAGCAACGATGCCAAAATGTTATCAGTTGAAATGGTAGTCCAAGCCACCGATAAGCATGTGAGGAGAAAGTGACCACTGTAACCTTTGTCAACTTCTCCCAACTACTTCGGAAGCCTAAGCCTCCTAGGGGAGATCCCTATTTTGACCCTGTAAGGACACTAAACACCAAAATGTTCTCTTTCAAGTTTATTAGTAACTGGTTCCTTATGGAGTCTAGAAAACAAGTGAAGGAAATATATAGTTTGTGTAATTATTATTGCAACATTACATTATCCCAAAGGTTAGCCTAATTCCCAAATGTTACCAACAAAACATTTTGTCAAGTATAAGCATTAATTATATCCCAAAATGTATGTACAACGCACATGTAACCATAAGATAGATAATTATGACAACACAAATCCAAGTACAACATATATGTACTCAATCATGACATCACATTCAGTATTTATAACAACATTCATAATGAACAAAACTATACACGATGGTATCAGTTATGTGTCAAAATGTGCAGTAGTATGTTTAAGCATTTATAGTGTTAATATCTTCCACCATACACAAGAAAGATTACACATTGAAATACTAGAATTACAATTTATGTGTAGAATGAACATGTGGAGAAACAAGGATGCAATTGTTTAATTCATATCAGCGTTAAGATATTAGTTAAGCATTGAATTTGCATTAGGAAGAACCATGAACAATTGATAAAAACACTCAACCATACTATGTATGTGAATATGTGCAAACTATGTGCATTTAGTAAGTGCAATAGTATTTCATGGTAGTAGTCAATTATACCAATTTCATACCAACAACATTGCAACAAACTAATTGTAGACTAAATGTATTTAATAAGTACAACAATATGGTGATATTAAGTCAAAATGTGCTCACACAGTACTATTTATATGAGAATTTAAATATAAAAAACATTTGAACAAACATTAACCAACAATTTGGCAAACTGTGTTAAGGATGAAAGCTATGGAATATGACTACCTAACCATTGTTTAGTTTCTTGTATGCAGATTAAGAAAGTCTTATATCATTCAAATGGAGCGTTGCCATTGTAAGGAAAGCACTATAAGATAGGGAAAGTATGTCACAAAGGGCCATACGTAGACTATAATAGGCCTAGGACCTTGGGTAGAGAAAGGAGGAGGAACGAGGTTGCTTCTATAGGAGCAAGCCCGAGTTTAGGAACAACGGTGAGTGAAAGGAGCAGGACCAAGGGTAAGTGGGGAAAAGGAAGCTAGGGCTTTTAGGGAAGAATTGTGACTTTTTTAGGGCCTTTAAGGGAAGGTTTTGATATTTTTGTGATTTTTTTTATTTTTAGGTTTCCCTACAATTCTACTTTAGGGTTTTTAGGGCTTTATAAACCAAGGCGAATTTGAATGGAAGCGGTCGAAATTTTAGGGAGGACCAAAAGTGAAAAAAAAAATTAGGGTTTCTAACATAAAATTGAAGACCTAAATTTAACCTAAAACTAATCCTAAACTAACCCTAGAACTAGATTTTTTAGGAGAGAACGGGTGTGAAAACCAAGGTAACTAACCCTAGCAAAAAGCCCTGCCACAACCTAGGGCATCTAGGGAGGATGGCTAATCTAGAGGGGGAGAGTTCCTAGGTCAAGCAACTAGCCTAGAAAAAACTAAGGAGAAACCCTAGGGCACTCCCACAAGAAGACGTGCCTCAACTTGCTAAGGTGACAAGAATGAAAGGTAATTGCCTATCCTAGGAAAAAGTGCAACACTAGGGCTACCACTAAGAATTGAACATGCACATCCACCAACATTCAAACATAAAGGTGAGAATCTTGGCCTCTTTGTTCTCATATTCATCCAACAAATCAAAGAATCACTAAAAGAAGAGAACTTCACCAAAGAATTACAAGAAAAAGATTGCATTAACCCAGAAAAAACTTCCTCGAGAGGAGCGCATCCATCTATTCATTACCATTTTACATATCCATCATCTCATTTACCATTTATCAACATATATTTCCCAAACTATGATTTGTAAACATTGCTATATATATTGGCATGATTCATAATATGAAGAAGAGGCTTTCTAATATACATTGATGGTTCATCATTTCCAATGCATGAAATCTTGTGTATTGCAGCAAAAATACAAGTAAAAGAAATGAATGTTGTTACCACAAGAACCAACATTTGTTATGGTTGTCACACAAGAACAAACCATATATATATATATAATAAAAAATTGTTGCCACTCATGCATTTCAAATCCTAAAATGATTTACTGTTGCATACCATCATCATGTGAAGCCCAGATACAAAGCCAAATTTTTTAAAGAGAATCAATGCATAGTTGCATGAGGATATGCAACCACTCAAGTTGGGGGAATGTTGAGCCGCAAAAATACCACATTTTATTCATCTTTCACATACCATTTATCACCTTATTCCTATTTTATCCTTCCATAAAACCATTAATCTCCATCATTTTCACGACTAAATATGGGTTACCTTGTTATTTTCCAAATCATTTATTTTTTATTATTTTGAGTGAATTTGTGGTTAATTATTGAGAAAAATAACATATTTTCATTATAATTTAAAGTTGGATGAGTTTGGTGATGCTTACAAGTGTATTTGAAGACTTTAACAAGCTCAAAAGTCACCACCAGGCCTCAATCGAATTTCATCTACAAGATATGAGGTAATTTCAAGGAGAAGATCATGGAAATGTGGAGATAATATCTCATCCAATATTTGTTCGAGGATTTGAAGGGATAAGTTGAGAGAAAAGTGGATTTGTTGAGGATTTTGAGGGATAAGTTGAGAGAATAGTGGATCTGTAATTATGATTAGTTATCTT
>LPNX011124202.1:541127-553017 GCA_001517045.1 Pseudotsuga menziesii
TCATGGGAAAAACCCCCCCCTCAAAATAATGAGAAATCAGGATACAAGCTATACTTAAGATAATTTTTTTCTCTTTGAGCAAAAACTTATGAAACATTTGCTGCAATATGCAACACTGTGGAGAACCAATGCAGTATCTTGGTTCTTCTATGCATCAACATCCTAAGACTATGCATGTGAACCTCTCAATTTTCTTCTGGTCTGATGAATGTTGATTTTGTTTCTTCTTTTTGGAGGAGGAATGGAATGATAAATTTTGGTCTTTAGTGGGCCAAATTGTGGATCATTCGCTATTATCAAATAGCATTTTTCTGGAAGTTTATTGCACCACTCCAAGGATAGAGGAGCTATGTGAGAGAGTGCAACATGTTCATTCTGATACTGGGACCATTTTCTTCTTATGTCATCTGGATTTCCATCACCATTCCTATATAATTCAATGAGATTTTGCACCCATTTAGGCTTAGGCCACTGATTTGGAATTGGAGCTGGTTCTGGATGTAGATTCTCATGAGGTATAGCCTCAATATCAATATCATGTTGATCTTGTTCCTCATTATCTGAATATGAAACATAATACAATATATCATTATCAAATGGAAATGGAAGATTGTTTATACATCCTTTTGCTTCGGATTGTGGTGGATCATGCAACTTCTATTCTTCAAATTGAACACTACACTCTATGAAGCACTTCCTAGTTGCAAGTTCCATCAATTTATATGCCTTTTCATCCTCATCATATACCAACAGTATGCATTCGCTACTCTGGGATTGGAAGGCCTTTTTCTTGTCCATAGGAATTATGGCCCAAGCTTTGGAGCCAAAAACTCTCAAGTGTGAGACATTAGGATTATGCCCCAATCGTGCTTCGAAGGGAGTGTCCCCAATCACTGATTTGTGAGCCACCTTGTTCTAAATATATGAAGCACAATTTATATTCTTGTCCCATATAGAAGGAGGAAGATTCTTTTCTTTGAGAATACATGTTTCCATCTCTTTCAATGATCTATTTTTCCTCTCAGCCACACCATTCTGTTGTGGTGTGTAGGGAACTAAGTGTTCCATTCGAATCCCTTATTATTCAGAAAACTGCTGAAAATATATTTTAATGTACTCATCTCCATTATCATATCTAATGGACTTTCTCTTATTTCCAAAGATATTCTCTACCAAGGCTTGAAAAACTTTGAAAGTTTCGAATACCTCAGATTTCTGCTTCATAAAATATACCCAGCAAAACCTTGACCAATCATCAATAAAATTTAGGAAATACCTGGATCCATTGACATATGTTGTAGGCATTAGTCCCGATACATCATTGTGTATCAGATCAAGTGTAGAGGTAGCTCTAGTTTCCTTCCCAACTTCATATCTCTTCTTTGGATGCTTACCTACCAAGCAACCAGGACATACTCCATCTGATGTTTTGATGAGTGGCAATCCCTCAACCATTTTTTCATTGTGAAGTTGTTGGAGATATTTGAAATTGAGATTCCCAAATCTCTCTTGCCACAACTTTCTTGTTGTTTTGGCATGATTTAATAAAGTTGTTGGATGTGAAGTAAGAAGGAAATGAGAGAAATCATATGCCTTGGAGGCATGATTATAAAACCCTTTCGTTATGATATTTCCAGTAGATGATTCAATGATCTCTGTTTTGTCAGAATTGAATGTAAATCTCTTGAGAGAGCCTGTATGAGTCATCTAATAAATAGACAACCAAAATTGTTGCAAGATAGGTCACATAGAGTACATTATTGAACTCTCCATTTTGGATTTTAATAGAACCTCTCCCAACTTCTAGGATTTGAGAGTCATCTCCCATATGAATGCTAGTTCCTCCTGAGAGATCAAGAGTGGTGAAGGATTCCTTGGAGGAAACCATGTGGTTGGATGTTCCAGAATCTGTCAAATAATCCTTCGACTAAGTGCGGCCTACCTTCAAGGCATGGCACCTCTCATGATATTCTATTGGTTTTCCAGCATCAGACTTCTTTGCTCCTTGTGGAAGGGAAATATTGTCATGTTCAAGAAGTGTTGATAGTTTCTTGATGGAATGTCTCATGCATCGAATCTCTAGATGAAAGCCTCTCATACAGTAGGGACACTTAGTCTTCTCAAATTTCTTCTTTTTCTTGGAACATGTGGCTCAACTAGAAGATTGTTGATTCTCCTTTGGATTTGAATCAATTTTTTTGTCTCCTTCCCTTTGTGCTCCCCTCTTGCTTGCACATTGTTTGAGTCTTATACTAAGAGTGTTTGATTCTTGGAGGTTTGAAGCACTCCCATTTGAACCAATTTATCTTGCTCGTGTATCAAGGACTCAACAAAATCATCTAGAGAAGGAATCTTCCAATTAGGAATGGAAGCTTGAGTCTGAAGTGGAATGTAGAGACAAATACTGAGAACTCTGATCCAAGCTTGCTCAGCATTGACAGCACAAGATACTCATATTTCCTCTCTAATCCGCATTGTTTTCATTGCAGTACTAGTGCCTTGTACTTTGTAAATAATTGTTGAGTAGTCTTGTATCTGCTAGGTTGTAATGCAATGAGATCATTCTCCAGAATATTCCTTTTAAGCTCATATTTTTTTCCAAAAAAATATTCAATCTTTTCCCAAGCTTCCTTCAGAGTCTTTAGTCCCTCAAGATGAAACAAAAGATCTTGAGAGATGTGAATGCACATGAATCCGAAGGCTTCATTAAGCCGATTCAAAAACTTATTCTTCTCAACATACTACTAGGGATCAGTTACTCTTCTCATTGTTATCCTAAACATACCTTTTTTGTTCAAGGCTACTTGCATATCTTCCCTCCAATCAATGTAATTGAAGGGTGTAAGGATTCTAGGTATGAGAACTGAATATTTCTCCATCTTTCTATATGTTGATCAGTCAATTCTTAAAGAAGCTACATAGATACCTGCAAAGAACACTGGAAGACCAATTCAATTCACAATCATATGTCAGTACAATCCTTCCCACCTCAACATTTGCACTTTCTCAGAGTCTGTCATAGCGACAGAGACTTCTCTAGATAGAATCTAGAGTTAGCAAGGAAAAGAATACAGGAATTATGTCGAAACTCAACTACTTATGTTGCACAATGGAGGTCAGACAAGGTTTGCTTCTAGCCTCAACAAGGCTCTAATACCATGTTAAATTTTTGAACCATTGATCTACGGGGAAATATGAAAGTTGTAGGAAGGGGATTATACAGTGTAATAATCAAAGACAATGTACATTGAACAAGAAATTCATGCCACAAATTTCAGATAAATCGAACAAGAATTTCTCAGATAATCACAACATTAATCTTCATTCATTAATCAATAATACAATGATTATATAATAAATAGAAATCGAAAACCATGGATAATATTCGAATCTTCCAGCTCAAGCTTACTAAATAGCTAACTTAGTGTGTATGAATCGCTGTTGGAGCTCACTAGACTAACTCTAGATGTCTAAATTAGTCTACAATCAGTTAATTGGTGAGGCAGGTTGGAAAATTGTGTTAGTCTCCCTACATGCATGAAAAACTAGCGCTATGCTAACTGAAAGAGATCTAACTAATTGAGACTAGAGGTTAAATCAACATAACTGCTTACCTACCATGACCAACTAATGGAGGCTAGTGGTGGCACTTAGAGT
Source organism: Pseudotsuga menziesii (assembly GCA_001517045.1). Taxonomy (NCBI): domain Eukaryota; kingdom Viridiplantae; phylum Streptophyta; class Pinopsida; order Pinales; family Pinaceae; genus Pseudotsuga; species Pseudotsuga menziesii. The sequence goes on from LPNX011124202.1 coordinate 544,785, forward strand.
GGGATCCTATAATGTAGGGATTTCTCCCATAGGCACATAATCTCATGCATGCACAAGTAGTAAGTGGAATATAACCTCTAGGTGTGTCCCCCACACTCTAGTATAGTAATAGTAACTCTCTAAGTTAGGAAAAATGACCAAATAGACTATATTGGACAAAGGAGGATTAATCAATCCTAAAACTTTCTTTCATGTTCTTAGATACCATAATCCCAATCCATGTTGAATGCATCAATGAACTTCCTGAATTAAGAAAAACCTTTGTGAGGAAAACCCTCATACCAATTTTTGACAGATAAGTTTTCTTTTAGGTAAAGAGATAGCAGAAATAGCTTCATTCTTATCTCTTCATGTTTGATGTTGTTGTCTTGAATGAATTGCCCGAATTACTGCACATGTGTTGCTCAATGGTACTTATACTGTTGGAACAATGGGAAAAGTTTCCTCTTACCATCTTGAATGGAATACTTGTGTGTAAATCCCAGAATGCGCAAAAAATCCAATGTATCCATCCATAATTCACAATTAGACGTCATCTCGTCAAGCTTCCTTGTCTCTGAAGAACACTTCTTTATTTTTCTTTAATTGGATTTGCCAGGAGATACCTGCCACGTTAGTTAAACAAATCTCACCATAGTACTAAACAAAATGAGGGTGTACCTGATTGATGTGGTGGGTTGAGTTCTTTGTGGAGTCATTAGGTAAGCCTGTAGGTTAGCCCTTTCAAAAATGTATGCAATCATATACAATTAGGACTTCAAAACTTACCAAAGTGACGTTCTTTCCTGGATAAGTCACCTCAACAAGTTTGAGGTCGTCGACAATGACGCCAAAGTGTTAAGACTTGTCAGGCTTATTATTTGTGGATTTTCCATGTAAGATCTGCAAGATTAGTACTTAACAACAATATTTTCAAAATACCTAGAAAGACTTATCCCAATTTTCTTACTAAATGCCATTCTTTCGAGGGTGTGAATGACTCTAGAACAACTGCTTCAAATTTTTAAATGATCCCCAGCAACGATGCCAAAATGTTATCAATCAAAATGGTAGTCCAACCCACCTATAAGCATGTGAGGAGAAAGTGACCACTGTCACCTTTGTCAACTTCTCCCAACTACTTCAGAAGCCTAATCCTCCTAGGGGAGATCCCTATTTTGACCATGTAAGGACACTAAACACCAAAATGTTCTCTTTCAAGGTTATTAGTAATCAGTTCCGTATGGATTCTAGAAAACAAGTGAAGGAAATATATAGTTTGTGTAATTATTATTGCAGCATTACATTATCCCAAAGGTTAGCCCGATTCCCAAATGTTACCAACAAAACATTTTGTCAAGTATAAGCATTAATTATATCCCAAAATGTATGTACAATGCACATGTAACCATAAGATAGATAATTATGACAACACAAATCCAAGTACAACATATATGTACTTAGTCATGACATCACATTCAGTATTTATAACAACATTGATAATTTACAAAACTATACACGATGGTATCAGTTATGTGTCAAAATGTGCAGTAGTATGTTTAAGCATTTATAGTGTTAATATCTTCCACCATACACAAGAAGTATTACACATTGAAATACTAGAATTAAAATTTATGTGCAGAATGAACATGTGAAGAAACAAGGATGCAACTGTTTAATTCATATCAGCATTAAGATATCAGTTAAGCATTCAATTTGCATTAGGAAGAACCATGAACAATTGATAAAAACACTCAACCATACTATGTATGTGACTATGTGCAAACTATGTGCATTAAGTAAGTGCAATAGTATTTCATGGCAACAGTCAATTATACCAATTTCATACCAGCAACATTGCAACAAACTAATTGCAGACTGAATGTATTTAATAAGTACAACAATATGGTGATATTAATTCAAAATGATCTCACACAGTACTATTTATATGAGAATTTAAGTATAAAAAACATTTGAACTAACATTAACCAACAATTTGGCAAACTGTGTTAAGGATGAAAGCTATGGTATATGACTACCTAAACATTGTTTAGTTTCTTGTATGCAGATTAAGAAAGTCTTATATCATTCAAATGGAGGGTTGCCACTGTAAGGGAAGCACTATAAGATAGGGAAAGTATGTCACAAAGGGCCAGACGTAGACTATAATAGGCCTAGGACCTTGGGTAGAGAAAGGAGGAGGAACAAGGTTGCTACCACTCATGCATTTCAAATCCTGTAATGATTTACTGTTGCATACCATCATCATGTGAAGCCCAGATACAAAGCCAAAAGTTTTAAAGAGAATCAATGCATAGTTGCATGAGGATATGCAACCACTCAAGTTGGGGGAATGTTGAGCCGCAAAATACCACATTTTATTCATCTTTCACATACCATTTATCACCTTATTCCTATTTTATCCTTCCATAAAACCATTAATATCCATCATTTTCATGACTAAATATCGGTTACCTTGTTATTTTCCAAATCATTTATTTTTTATTATTTTGAGTGAATTTGTGGTTAATTATTGAGAAAAATAACATATTTTCATTATACTTTAAAGTTGGATGAGTTTGGTGATGCTTACAAGTGTATTTGAAGACTTTAACAAGCTCAAAAGTCACCACCAGGCCTCAATCGAATTTCATCTACAAGATATGACTTTATTTCAAGGAGAAGATCATGGAAATGTGGAGAGAATATCTCATCCAATATTTGTTGGAGGATTTGAAGGGATAAGTTGAGAGAAAAGTGGATTTGTTGAGGATTTTGAGGGATAAGTTGAGAGAACAGTGGATTTGTAATTATGATTAGTTATCTTGAATTCATGTATAAATAGGAGGGCTCTCTCCTCATTTTGGTTGGAGATATCCCTAGTGATTTGGATGTAGAGAATAGTTTAGAGTTAGTTATAGAGTGGATTCTTAATAGTTATGTAATGGAGATGATGCTTAATGCACATCCTTTTATTCTCTTATGTTAATTTCAGTTTCTCTCTTATGAATTTTTAGTATATAAGTTTAGCGATTTCTTTCTTATGAATTGATACTATAGATTTATTGTGAGCTCACAATATATTCTTAATTGCTTTATACTAGTTTATTTTGATGCAATCTTACGCTTTCTTAGATCAGATTTATTTTTTGCAATTTCCTGCTTTTCTAGATTAGGTTTATTTTCATGTCATTTCCTGGTTTTGGAGGTTGAATTCAATTTCTGTTGCATGTATTTTTTATTTCAGTCACTTAGAATATTATATTAAGTAGTAATACTTTGTCCCTACATATATTTTGTCTGTACCTCAAAAGTTTACGCTCTCTCCGGGTTGACAATTAAATCGTTGGATATATGTTATAAATTGTTTAATGTTTTGCACCAACACATGGAATACTTGAAATTGGTGCCACGGAGAAGCATCTATTTGACAATATTTGTTGATCCATGCTTCTAGAAGACTTAAGTATGGGACACCTCTATCATACAAATATTCTAAGAAAAAATTCTTCCTGAATTCGCCCATAAATCCTGAACTTGGGAGGTTATTCGTCGAGTCAGATCTCGCAAATTTTCATATATGAGCCACAACTTGTCTATGCATTTACTCAAACATTTATTTGGGCATAAAAGTACATTTATTATCCTTTTCACAATCATGTTAATAACCCCTATAATTCTTGAAATTTTGAAATTTTCAGCTATAAAATTCATACCTTCATGCTTCAAATAAAAAAATAAAAAATAAATATTATGAAAGTGAGGGATAAAAATCATACTTCTCCACCTACCTTCGTCGGTCTTGTTGAAATATATCATTAGGGACTTACTGGTATAATATAGAGCGGGCTCACCAACTTCTTCAACGCTTCTTGAGGAGCACAACTAGGAGTGATAATCTGGGGCCACCATAGGTTGAATATTTTCAAAAGGATCTTCTGTGTAACATGCTTCCCTGATGCTAGATAAATATGACGGATAAATCATGGAAGAATCACCAAAGATACGGGGTCCCAAAATTTTGAATTTTTCATCACAATGAACCATCTGAATATCGAAACTATCTACACTGCTTGGCGACATTTCATATTGAACCATAGTGGAAAAAGGGTTGAGTTATTCTTAATCCTTAGTATCATAAGGAGGAAGAAAAATAATATCATGTTCGACAGGTTCTTCATAAGTCATGTATTCAATATCCTTGCTTGAGGTAAATGAAAGCTCTTCATCCCAAATAGTGTTAAACTATGGATCAACTTAAGCAACTTCATAAAGTTGTTCTTTCTTGCTACAACATATGGAGACAATGCTACCTAGTCTCTAGGAATCATAGAAAGGTGTACCCATAAATGTCCAATTATCATTGTCTGCATAATTCCTGTCATTATGTTCCGAGAGATATGAATATGTCATAAGGAGTTTTTGTATGTTGGAAGGGAGAACTCATCCTATCTTTCTGTTCTTCATCTTCTTCAACTAGGAGTTTTGGATATTCATATATAGGACCATCATCATATTCACCTACTTGGGGAGCTTCATCTATCGTGTTTGAGATATCATCAGTTAGGCCTTGGACAATGGCTTCTTTGACCTGATCTTTGTTTTGGGATTCCTTACTGAACAACTACCTTGCATGCTTGACATGAAGTATCCATTCATCTTGTCACCCTGAATCTAGTGGCTATACAATGTTTCAACCAATTCTACAAACGATGATATCGCTCCTTTCTCTAGGACCACAAACCAAGAGAGAGCCTTTCCTCCTATGTGAAGGACAAATGATTGCATGTAAACATATTCCTCTTCTTTAACACCATATTCTGAAGCCGAAGTCATAAACCATTCCACATGATGCATGAAACTACCATGGTCACCCTTGAAGGCATGCCAGAATACCTATGGTAACTCTCCTGAAATATCCTGGGAAGGATGATAGATCAAGAGGAGCGTAACCTATTTCCATTTCAGTAGCAGTCGAATTATCAGGTTCTTTAAATTCAAATGGAATATAATATTTGATTTCTTCGCTTGAATCATATTGTGTTTGTCTGCTTCCCAGTGTTTCTTCCCATATACTATCGATTATGGCCTTTATGTTAAATTTGTGAACCATTGATCTACATGAAAATATGAAAGTTGTAGGAATGGAATTATGTAGTGGAATAATCAAAGAGAATGTACACTGAACATAAAATTCATGCCACAAATTTCAGATAAATCGGACAAGAATTTCTTAGATAATCACAACATTAATATTCATTCATTAATCAATAATACAATGATTATAAAATAAATAGAATTCTAATAATGTGGATAGGATTTGAGTCTACCAGCTCAAGTTGACTGAATAGCTAAATCATTGTGTCTAAATCATTGTTGGAGCTCACTATTCTAACTCTATATGTCTCAATTAGTCTACGATCAGTTAACTAATGAGGTAGGTGGGAAAAAGGCGCCACTTTCCCTGCATGCATGAAAAACTGGTGCTAGGATAACTTAAATTTATCTAAGTGATTGTAACTGGAGGTTAACTCGGCATAATTACTTACCTACCACAACCAACTGATGGAGGTTGTTGGTGGCACTTAGAGTGGGATCTTATAGTGTAGTGATTGCTCCCAGGGGCACATAAACTCATGCATGCACATGCAGTAAGTGGAAGATAACCTCTAGGTGTGTCCCCCACACTCTAGTACAGTAATAATAACTCCCTCATTTAGGAACAATGACCAAATAGACTATATTGGAGCAGGGATGATTTTAAGGAACCATAATTATTTAGAAGTGTATAAATGTTGGTGAATCTTACCAATTCTTAAAACAAAAACTATAAAATGTTTGTGTTGGCCAAGATGTTGTCATTCTGTCAAAATTTGCAGCACAGGTATAATATACAGCATATTATACAGGAATCTTTGTACAGTAAAGCACACACATCAGAAACGGGAAAAATGAGCTCCAATACTTACATAAATTAGAATGTACAGATTTTCCCACATCGGAGACATCCACATCGGAGCTACCCGTCGAGAAATCCACATCAGAGCTTTACAAGGTTAATCGTTGTCATGATAGTGGAATCAGGAGCCGCAACGGCGGAGTCATAAAGGATAAGTCAGTTCGCAACGGTGGAAAATGAAAGAATAATATGATCCGATTCGAAAGCAACAAATCAGCCGATTAATCCAATGCATCGGAGAAAAATAACGAAGCCAAAACTGATTATCTGTCTGCAACAGCGGACAAGTGACCTACATCGGCGGCAGAGCGCGTTTCACTTCGGGTGGCCAATTGATTTGCGAGCTGCAATGGCGGAAGAGAAAGAGGTTACAGACAGGAGACCGAAGGGTGGGAAAACTCTCAATCGAAAGTTGGCAGGATTTACACTTCGGGAGGCTTAACCACTTTGGGAGCCGCAACGGTGGAGCCGTGAAGAATAAATCAATCCACAATGGCAGGGTTTAAAACAAATGGACGAATGGAAAAGATAAAGCTTTCCAAAGTTGCAACGGCAGAAGCCAGAAGAATAATGATTGGTTTCATCTGCAACGCCAGAAGGATAGTGACTTTTTCATCCGCAATGGTGGAAGACTGAAATACTACGGGCTCCGCGGCAAACAAACATATCGGTGAGCGGAAGAATAAAAGACTACGGAAGAATAGTCCGATTCACAACCGCAACGGTGGAAGATGGAAAGACTATGGGCTCCGCGGCAAGCAAAACATATATGGCGGATGATTAGCTCGTTGAGGAGCCGCAACGGTGGAGAATGAAAGAAAAAAACATTCCGATGCGAAACCAAACAATCAACTGACTAAGGCAAATGCATCAGAGAAGAATATCAAGACTGAAGCTGATCATCTTTCTGCAACGGCAGGCGAATAAGCAAATTATCTTCCGATTTAAAACCTATTCAAGCAATTGATGACTATTCGCGGAATGCAGAGAATCAAACGACTTAAAGTTTTTTTTTCAGTTAGAGACTTTGAAAATCTATACCATTCATGGAATGTGAATCGATCAGCATTCAAGACGTTGAGAGTCTTTACAGTTAAAAATCTATTAACTATTTCTCATTTGCAGTTAGATGGTACATGAAGCGTCTGTAACCGTTTCTGTAATAAACGGAGAGAATGTGAATCGACTGAAAAATATATATATACATATTGCAGCAAGCAGACAAGGTGTGTGAGCGGTTCTGAAAGGTAAGTTTGAAGATAAGAGATTGAGCACATTGCAGAAAAGAGTCGAAGAGCTGGATACAATGATGAATAGAGATTAACAGTTGCAGAGCATGAAGAGTCCAGATGAGAAAGAATACATGAATGATACAGTAACAGTCTCGGTGAGTTCTGCATGTGCTTAGTCTTGATGATACACAGAGAAAATGTACAGAGATAGAATTATAACATCTACAATATTGTCTAATTCATAATCATAATGCAAATGCTTATAAAGCCTAGTCATAGACAGTGAGGGGTTGTAAGGGTTTGATTCATTCTGTAACTCAAAGAGTTCTCTAGGTGGTAGGGTGGAGCAAGGGAGAACAGAGTTCTCTGGGGTGTTGTAGCATCCCTCTGGTTGTTGCCAGAAAATAGACACAAGTTGGTGCTTGTATAATTGGAAGTTGGAGCTTCCAGAGGTAGCAGCATCGTCTAGGTTGAAGCTCAGGAAAAATAAAAGAATGTAAAAAGGAGTTGGAGCTTACCTTTAATTCTTGAGAAGAAAATTTTTTATTGTTTCCTCATGAAAACATTGTGTCTTGTGTTTGTTGATATGATTGAATGTTGACTGTTATTTAATTTTCTGCTATATGTTGAATGGTTTAAACATATGCCCATAATAAATCTGAAACATATTTTAAAAGGATGCACTTTGGTAAGTAACTGATTCACCCCCCCTCTCAGTTACTTTAATCCGTCCAACAATTGGTATCAGAGCCAGGTTGCTTCAAATTAGTTTAACCACTGGAATCTAGATCCTAATCAATGGACAAGAAATCAGAATTTACCAAACATGGACTGCCTCTATTTGATGGACATAATTATGCCTTTTGGAGTATAAGAATGAAATTGTTTCTACAGTCTCAAGGAGTTGATGTATGGCAAGCTTGTTTAAATACATATAATATTCCAGCAACAATTCCAATACATCCTATAAGTAGAAGACTCTATGAGAGTAATTCAAAGGCTATGTATGGTATTCTAGGAGGCCTAGCAGCTTCAGAATTTGTTAAAGTAATGAACTATTCCT
>LPNX011124202.1:563212-588219 GCA_001517045.1 Pseudotsuga menziesii
TTGACTACTCATGTTCTAGAAAAGCATATAAATGTTATAATTTCATACTAAGAAAGATCGTTGAAGCAATAGATGTAACATTTGATGAATCTGCATTCTTAAAATCAAAGACTAAGCAAAAGGAGTTTGAGACTCATGATATATTTGACAAGCACAGGTCAAATGATGAAGAGGATGAAATAGAAGAGGTTAAGGCTGATGAAAGTAACAGATCTACATGTGATGATGAACAATGCTTCAATTCTTCAAAAAATACAATTTCAACAAAATCTCCAAGTAGTCGAATACAGAAAAATCACCCTGAAGAATCGATTATTGGGGATATAAGATCAGGTGTTAAGACAAGATGTAAAAGACAACAACCCATCCCTGAAAAGCAGGTATCACTTCTCTCTCTGACTGAACCAAAAAACATGAATGAATCTATCAAAGATGAACATTTGGTAAATGCTATGAAGGAAGAGCTTAGTCAAATCGAAAAGAATCATACCTGGGAACTAGTTCCTAGACCTGGAAACAAAAATGTAATAGGAGCTAAGTGGGTTTTCAGGAATAAACTGGATGATACAGGAAAAGTAACCAGAAATAAAGCAAGACTAGTCTGCAAAGGTTATGCACAGGTAGAATGGATTGATTACAGTGAAACATTTGCCCCTGTTTCTAGAATGGAAGCAATAAGGTTGATCTTATCATATGCCAGCTCCAAACAAATCAAATTCTACCAAATGGATGTGAAGTCAGCTTTTCTGAATGGTGATTTGGAAGAGGAAGTCTACATGGAGTAGCCAGAAGGATTTCATGTACAGGATGCATCATAGTTTGTTTGCAGATTGAGTAAAGTGTTATATGGATTAAAGCAAGCACCTAGGGCATGGTACTCCAGACTAGATAACTACTTGATGCAGCAAGGATTCAAGAAAGGTCACACAGATAGTAACCTGTACATTAAAGAAGAGAATAATAGTCTGATTATTATAGAAGTTTATGTTGATGACATCATTTTTGGGAGTGACAATGATAGACTGAGCACAAAGTTTGCTGAAAGCATGCAGCAGGAATTCGAAATGTCTATGCTAGGAGAAATGAAGTTCTTTCTTGGATTACAAATCAATCAATGTGACAGAGGTATCTCTATCTCTCAGACTAAATACATTAATGAAATGTTAAATAAATTCAAAATGGAGGACTGTAAGCCAGTTGGTACACCTATGGTCACTGGATGTAAACTCAGTAAAGATGATGACTCTGGAGATGTAGACCAGACTATGTACAGATCTATGATTGGCAGTCTACTCTATGCTACAGCAACTAGACCAGATATTATGCATGATGTTTGTCAGGTTGGAAGATTTCAGGCTTCACCTAAGAATGGTCACTTGTTGGCTGTAAAGAGGATTTTCAGATACTTAAAAGGAACAGCAAATCATGGTTTATGGTATCCAAAAGATAACTCTCTGGACTTATATGCATTTACTGATGCTGACTGGGCTAGATGTGTTGATGACAGGAAAAGTACCAGTGGTGCTGCCTTCTTTCTTGGAGGTTGTTTGGTAAGCTGGTCCAGTAAGAAACAATCATCTGTTTCATTATCTACAGTTGAAGCAGAGTATATAGCAGCAGCAGGATGTTGCACCCAGATTCTTTGGATGAAGCAGATGTTGAAGGATATGCACATACAGAATGATGATCCCATTCCCATTTTCTATGGTAATACAAGTGCAATAAGCATTTCAAAGAACCCAATGATGCATTCAAAGACTAAACACATACCCATCAAATATCATTTTCTGAGAGAGCAGGTGCTGTCCAAAGTTATTAAGCTTGAATATGTTGGAACAAAAGACCAGATTGCTAGTATTTTCACTAAGCCATTGCCCAAATCTCAGTTTGAAACGCTTCGAGCTCAGCTGGGGGTTTGTCCACTATGAATATATTCTCATTCACATTACAGGTTGCCAAGCTCTTTATGGCTCTGATTTCTTATGGGCATATGGTTACATCTTCTGCTTTCTTGTTTTCTGGACACATTCTGTATAGATTGAAACAGTGACAGGGGGATTCATGATCACAGGGGGAGCAGTATTTCTAGTCTTTTCCATGGATGTCAAAAGGGGGAGAAAGTTTTCAAAGTTTTCCATCATGTCAAAGGTGGAGTTTGTTGGCCAAGATGTTGTCATTATGTCAAACTTTGCAGCACAGGTATATTATATAGCATATTATACAGGAATCTTTGTATAGTAAAGCACACACAGTAACAACGGGAAAAATGAGCTCCAATACTTACATAAATTAGAACGTACATATTTTACCACATCGGAGACGTCCACGTACAGATTTTCCCACATCAGAGACATCCACATCAGAGCTACCTGTCGAGAACTCCACATCGGAGCTTTACAAGGTTAATCGTCGTCATGATAGTGGAATCAGGAGCCGCAACGGCGGAGTCATAAAGGATAAGTCAGTTCACAATGGTGGAAAACAAAGGAATAATATGATCCAATTCGAAAGCAACAAATCAGCCGATTAAGCCAATACGTCGGAGAAAAATAACGAAGAAAAAACTGATTATCTATCCGCAACGGCGGACAAGCGACCTGCATCGGTGGCGGAGCGCATTTCACTTCGGGTGGCCAATTGATTTGCGAGCCGCAATGGCAGAAGAGAAAGAGGTTACAAACAGGTGACCGGAGGGCGGGAAAACTCTCAATCGAAAGTCGGCAAGCTTTACACTTCGGAGGCTTAACCACTTTGGGAGCCGCAACGGCGGAGCCGTGAAGAATAAATCAATCCACAATGGCAAGGTTTAAAATGAATGGACGAACAGAAAAGATAAAGCTTTCCGCAGCCGCAATGGCGAAAGCCGGAAGGATAATGATTGGTTTCATCCACAACACTGGAAGGATAGTGACTTTTTCATCCGCAACGGAAAAAGACTGAAAGACTACGGGCTCCACGGCAAACAAACATATCGGCGAGCGGAAGAATAAAAGACTACGGAAGAATAGTCCGATTCACAGCCACAACGACGGAAGATGGAAATACTATGGGCTCCGCGGCAAGCAAAACATATATGGCGGATGATTAGCTCGTTGAGGAGCCGCAACAACGGAGAATGAAAGAACAAAACATTCCGACGCGAAACCAAACAATCAACCGACTAAGGCAAATGCATCGGAGAAGAATATCAAGACTGAAGCTGATCATCTTTCCGCAACGGCGGGCGAATAAGCAAATTATCTTCCGATTTAAAACATATTCAAGCAATTGATGACTATTCGCGGAATGCAGAGAGTCAAAGGACTTAAAGTTTTTTTTCAGTTAGAGACTTTGAAAATCTATGGCATTCATGGAATGTGAATCGATCACCATTCAAGACGTTGAGAGTCTTTATAGTTAAAAATCTATTAACTATTTCTCATTTGCAGTAAGATGGTACATGAAGCGTCCGTAACCATTTCTGTAATAAACAGAGAGAATGTGAATCGACTGAAAAATATATATATACATATTGCAGCAAGCAGACAAGGTGTGTGAGCGGTTCTGAAAGGTATGTTCGAAGATAAGAGATTGAGCACATTGCAGAAAAGAATCGAAGAGCTGGATACAATGATGAATAGAGATTAACAGTTGCAGAGCATGAAGAGTCCAGATGAGAAAGAATAGATGAATGATACAGTAACAGTCTCGGTGAGTTCTGCATGTGCTTAGTCTTGATGATAAACAGAGAAAATGTACAGAGATAGAATTATAACATCTGCAATACTGTCTAATTCAGAATCATAATGTAAATGCTGACTTATAAAGCCTAGTCATAGACAGTGAGGGGTTGTAAGGGTTTGATTCATTCTGTAACTCAAAGAGTTCTCTGGGTGGTAGGGTGGAGCAAGGGAGAACAGAGTTCTCTGGGGTGTTGTAGCATCCCTCTGGTTGTTGCCAGAAAATAGACACAAGTTGGTGCTTGTATAATTGGAAGTTGGAGCTTCCATAGGTAGCAGCCTCATCTGGGTTGAAGCTCAGGAAAAATAAAAGAATGTAAAAAGGAGTTGGAGCTTACCTTTCATTCTTGAGAAGAAAATTTTTTATTGTTTCCTCATGAAAACATTGTGTCTTGTGTTCGTTGATATGATTGAATGTTGACTGTTATTTAATTTGTTGCTATATGTTGAATGGTTTAAACATATGCCCATAATAAATTTGAAACATCTTTTAAAAGGATGCACTTTGGTAAGTAACTGATTCACCCCCCCTCTCAGTTACTTTAATCCGTCCAACAGTTTGGCGATATTTTTCAAAAAATATTTTAATTTCCAAGGATTTTATATCGTTTATATAATAATTTGGCGATTTTGAGGGTGAAAAAATTTTACCCCGTCAAAATTGGGCGAAACAGGGCTTCAAAAAATGCAAAATGGCGAATATTTTTTAGGAGAAAACAATGGAAAAATAGCCCATGGGCTCAATTGCGCCCCTAAAATTATCCCTGTATTATACAAAGGAGGATTAATCAATCCTAACACACCCCCCACCCTTAATCCTAACTTTGGACAACTTGGGCCCTAGAAACTAGCCCAAAATTCACCCATACAATCTAAATGAAATAAAATATTGCTTAATAAACTAAGGAAAATGGGGAAAACCTCATGGGAACCCCCCCCCCCCCTCAAAATAATCAGAAATCAAGATACAAGCTATACTTAAGATAAAAATTTTCTCTTTGAGCAAAAACTTATGAAACATTTCTACAATATGCAACACTGTGGAGAAGCAATACAGTATCTTGGTTCTTCTATGCATCAACATCCTAAGACTATGCATGTGAACCTCTAAATTTTATTCTGGTCTGATGAATGTTGCTTTTGTTTCTTCTTTCTGGAGGAGGAATGGAATGATAAATTTTGGTCTTTAGTGGGCCAAATTGTGGATCATTCGCTATTATCAAATAGCATTTTTCTGGAAGTTTATTGCACCACTCCAAGGATAGAGAAGCTATGTGAGAGAGTGCAACATGTTCATTCTGATACTGGGACCATTTTCTTCTTATGTCATCTGGATTTCCATCACCATTCCTATCTAATTCAATGAACTTTTGGGCCCATTTAGGCTTATGCCACAAATTTGGAATTGGAGTTGGTTCTGGATGTAGATTCTCATGAGATACAGCCTCAATATCAATATCATGTTGATCTTGTTCCTCATTATCTGAATATGAAACATAATACAATATATCATTATCAAATGGAAATGGAAGATTGTTTATACATCCTTTTACTTTGGATTGTGGTGGATCATGCAACTTCTATTCTTCAAATTGAACACTACACTCTATGAAGCACTTCCTAGTTGCAAGTTCCATCAATTTATATGCCTTTTCATTCTCATCATATACCAACAGTATGCATTCACTACTCTGGGATTGGAAGGCCTTTTTTTTGTCCATGGGAATTATGGCCCAAGCTTTGCAGCCAAAAACTCTCAAGTGTGAGACATTAGGCTTATGCCCCAATCATGCTTCGAAGCGAGTGTCCCCAAGCACTGATTTGTGAGCCACCTTGTTCTAAATATATGAAGCACAATTTATATTCTCGTCCCATATAGAAGAAGGAAGATTCTTTTCTTTGAGAATACATGTTTCCATCTCTTTCAATGATCTATTTTTCCTCACAGCCACACCATTCTCTTGTGGTGTGTAGGGAACTGAGTGTTCCATTCGAATCCCTTATTATTCACAAAACTGCTGAAAATATATTTTAATGTACTCACCTCCATTATCATATCTAATGGACTTTCTCTTCTTTCCAAAGCTATTCTCTACCAAGGCTTTAAAAACTTTGAAAGTTTTGAATACCTCAGATTTCTGCTTCATCAAATATACCCAACAAAACCTTGAACAATCATCAATAAAAGTTAGGAAATACCTAGATCCATTGACATATGTTGTAGGCATTGGTCCTGATACATCATTCTGTATCAGATCAAGTGTAGAGGTAGCTCTAGTTTCCTTCTCAACTTCATATCTCTTCTTTGGATGCTTACCTACCAAGCAACCAGGACATACTCCATCTGATGTTTTAATGAGTGGCAATCCCTCAACCATTTTTTCATTGTGAAGTTGTTGGAGATATTTGAAATTGAGATTCCCAAATCTCTCTTGGCACAACTTTCTTGTGTTTGTGGCATGATTTAATATAGTTGTTGGATGTGAAGTAAGAAGGAAATGAGAGAACTCATATGCCTTGGAGGCATGATTATAAAACCCTTTCGTTATGATATTTCTAGTATATGATTCAATGATCTCTGTTGTGTCAGAATTGAATGTAAATATCTTGAGAGAGCCTGTATGAGTCATCTAATAAACAGACAAGCAAAATTGTTGCAATATAGGTCACATAGAGTACATTATTGAACGCTCCATGTTGGATTTTAATAGAACCTCTCCCAACTTCTAGGATTTGAGAGTCATCTCCCATATGAATGCTAGGTCCTCCTGAGAGATCAAGAGTGGTGAAGGATTCCTTGGAGGAAACCATGTGGTTGGATGCTCCAGAATATATCAAATAATCCTTCAACTGAGTGAGGCCTACCTTCAAGGCATGGAACCTCTCATGATATTCTATTGGTTTTCCTGCACTAGACTTCTTTGCTCCTTGTGGAAGGGAAATATTGTCATGTTCAAGAAGTGTTGATAGCTAGTTGATGGATTGTCTCATGCATCGACTCTCTAGATGAAAGCCTCTCATACAGTAGGGACACTTAGTCTTCTCAGATTTCTTCTTTTTCTTGGAACATGAGGCTCCACCAGAAGATTGTTGATTCTCCTTTGGATTTGAATCAATGTTTTTGTGTCCTTCCCTTTGTGCTCCCCTCTTGCTTGCGCATTGTTTGAGTCTTATACTAAGAGTGCTTTATTATTGGAGGTTTGAAGCACTCCCATTTGAACCAATTTATCTTTCTCTTGTATCAAGGACTCAACAAAATCATCTAGAGAAGGAATCTTCCAATTAGGAATGGAAGCTTGAGTCTGAAATGGAATGTAGAGACAAAGCCTGAGAACTCTGATCCAAGCTTGCTCAGCATTGATAGCACAAGCTACTCATATTTCCTCTCTAATCCACATTGTTTTCATTGCAGTACTAGTGCCTTGTACTTTGTAAAGAATTGTTGAGTAGTCTTGTATCTGTTGTGTTGTAATGCAATGAGATCATTCTCCAGAATATTCCTTTTAAGCTCATATTTTTTGCCAAAAAAATATTCAATCTTTTCCCAAGCTTCCTTCAGAGTCTTTAGTCCCTCAAGATGTAACAAAAGATCTTGAGAGATGTGAATGCACATGAAGCCGAAGGCTTCATTAATCCGATTCAAAAACTTATTCTTCTCAACATACTGCCAGGGATCAGTTACTATTCTCATTGTTATCCTAAACATACCTTTGTTGTGCAAGGCTACTTGCATATATGTCCTCCAATCAATGTAATTGAAGGGTGTAAGGATTCTAGGTACGAGAACTGAAGATTTCTCCATCTTTCTATATGTTGATCAGTCAATTCTTCAAGAAGCTACATAAATACCTGCAAAGAACACTGCAAAACCAATTCAATTCATAATCATATGTCAGTACAAGCCTTCCCACCTCAACGTTTGCACTTTCTCGAAGTCTGTCATAGCTACAGATACTTTTCTATATAGAATCTAGAGTTAGAAAGGAAAAGATTACAGGAATTATGTCGAAACTCAACTACTTATGTTGCACAATGGAGTTCAGACAAGGTTTGATTCTAGCCTCAACAAGGCTCTGATACCTTGTTAAATTTTTGAACCATTGATCTACAGGGAAATATGAAAGTTGTAGGAAGGGGATTATACAGTGTAATAATCAAAGACAATGTACATTGAACAAGAAATTCATGCCACAAATTTCAGATAAATCAAACAAGAATTTCTGAGATAATCACAACATTAATCTTCATTCATTAATCAATAATACAATGATTATATAATAAATAGAATTCGAAAACTGTGGATAAGATTCGAATCTTCTAGCTCAAGCTTACTGAATAGCTAACTCAGTGTGTATGAATTGCTGTTGGAGCTCACTAGACTAACTCTAGATGTCTAAATTAGTCTACAATCAGCTAATTGGTGAGGCAGGTGGGAAAAAGGTGTTACTCTCCCTGCATGCATGAAAAACTAGCGCTATGCTAACTGAAAGAGATCTAACTAATTGAGACTAGAGGTTAAATCAACATAACTGCTTACCTACCATGATCAACTAATGGAGGCTGGTGGTGGCACTTAGAGTGGGATCCTATAATGTAGGGATTTCTCCCATAGGCACATAAACTCATGCATGCACAAGTAGTAAGTGCAATATAACCTCTAGGTGTGTCCCCCACACTCTAGTATAGTAATAGTAACTCTCTAAGTTAGGAAAAATGACCAAATAAACTATATTGGAAAAAGGAGGATTAATCAATCCTAACACTTTCTTTCATGTTCTTAGATACCATAATCCCAATCCATGTTGAATGCATCAATGAACTTCCTTAATTAAGAAAAACCTTTGTGAGGAAAAACCTCATACCAGTTTCTGACAGATAAGTTTTCTTCTAGGTAAAGAGATAGCAGAAATAGCCTCATTCTTATGTCTTCGTGTTTGATGTTGCTGTCTTGAATGAATTGCCCAAATTCCTGTACATGTGTTGCTCAATGGTACTTATACTGTTGGAACAATGGTAAAAGTTTCCTCCTACTATCTTGAATGGCACACTTGTGTGTAAATTCCAGAATGCGCAAAAAATCCAATGTATCCATCCATAATTCGCAATTAGACGTCATTTCGTCAAGCTACCTTGTCTCTAAAGAACACTTCTTTATTTTTCTTTAATTGGATTTGCCAAGAGATACCTGCTACATTAGTTAAACAAATCTCACCATAGTACTAAACAAAATGAGGGTGTACCTGATTGATGGGGTGGGTTGAGTTCTTTGTGTATTCGTGGAGTAATCCTGTAGGTTAGTCCTTTCAAAAATGTATGCGACCATATACAATTAGGACTTCAAAACTTACCAAAGTGACGTTCTTTCCCGGATAAGTCACCTCAACAAGTTTGAGGTCCCCGACAACGACACCAAAACGTTAAGACTTGTCGGGCTTATTATTTGTGGATTTGCCAGGTAAGATCTGCAAGATTAGTACTTAACAACAATATTTTCAAAATACCTAGAAAGACTTACCCCAATTTTCTTACTAAATGCCATTCTTTCCAGGGTGTGAATGACTCTAGGACAACTGCTTCAAATTTTTAAATGATCCCCAGCAACGATGCCAAAATGTTATCAGTTGAAATGGTAGTCCAAGCCACAGATAAGCATGTGAGGAGAAAGTGACCACTGTCACATTTGTCAACTTCTCCCAACTACTTCAGAAGCCTAAGCCTCCTAGGGGAGATCCCTATTTTGACCCTGTAAGGACACTGAACACCAAAATGTTCTCTTTCAAGGTTATTAGTAATCAGTTCCTTGTGGAGTCTAGAAAACAAGTGAAGGAAATATATAATTTGTGTAATTATTATTGCAGCATTACATTATCCCAAAGGTTAGCCTAATTCCCAAATGTTACCAACAAAACATTTTGTCAAGTATAAGCAGTAATTATATCCCAAAATGTAAGTACAATGCACATGTAACCATAAGATAGATAATTATGACAACACAAATCCAAGTACAACATATATGTACTTAGTCATGACATCACATTCAGTATTTATAACAACATTGATAATGAACAAAACTATACACGATGGTATCAGTTATGTGTCAAAATGTGCAGTAGTATGTTTAAGCATTTATAGTGTTAATATCTTCCACCATACACAAGAAAGATTACACATTGAAATACTAGAATTACAATTTATGTGCAGAATGAACATGTGGAGAAACAAGGATGCAACTGTTTAATTCATATCAGCGTTAAGATATTAGTTAAGCATTCAATTTGCATTAGGAAGAACCATGAACAATTGATAAAAACACTCAACCATACTATGTATGTGACTATGTGCAAACTATGTGCATTTAGTAAGTGCAATAGTATTTCATGGCAACAGTCAATTATACCAATTTCATACCAGCAACATTCCAGCAAACTAATTGCAGACTGAATGTATTTAATAAGTACAACAATATGGTGATATTAAGTCAAAATGTGCTCACACAGTGCTATTTATATGAGAATTTAAGTATAAAAAACATTTGAACTAACATTACCCAACAATTTGGCAAACTATGTTAAGGATGAAAGCTATGGTATATGACTACCTAACCATTGTTTAGTTTCTTGTATGTAGATTAAGAAAGTCTTATATCATTCAAATGGAGGGTTTCCACTATAAGGGAAGCACTATAAGATAGGGAAAGTATGTCACAAAGGGCCAAACGTAGACTATAATAGGCCTAGGACCTTGGGTAGAGAAAGGGGGAGGAAGGAGGTTGCTTCTATAGCAACAAGCCCGAGTTTAGGAACAATCGTGAGTGAAAGGAGCAGGACCAAGGGTAAGTGGGGAAAAGGAAGCTAGGGCTTTTAGGGAAGAATTGTGACTTTTTTAGTGCCTTTTAGGGAAGATTTTTATATTTTTGTGATTTTTGTATTTTTAGGGTTCCCTACAATTCTCCTTTAGGGTTTTTAGGGCTTTATAGACCAAGGTGAATTTGTATGGAAGCAGTCGAAATTTTAGGGAGGACCAAACATCCAAAAAAAATTAGGGTTTCTAACATAAAATTGCAGACCTAAATTTAACCTAAAACTAATCCTAAACTGACCCTAGAACTAGATTTTTTTAGAAGAGAACAGGTGTGAAAATCGAGGTAACTAACCCTAGCAAAAACCCCTGCCACAACCTAGGGCATCTAGGGAGGATGGCTAATCTAGAGGGGGAGAGTTCCTAGGTCAAGCAACTAGCCTAGAAAAAACTAAGGAGAAACCCTAGGGAACTCCCACAAGGAGACATGCCTCAACTTGCTAAGGTGACAAGAATGAAAGGTAATTGCCTATCCTAGGAAAAAGTGCAACACTAGGGCTACCACTAAGACTTGAACATGCATATCCACCAACATTCAAACATAAAGGTGAGAATATTGGCCTCTTTGTGCTCATATTCATCCAACAAATCAAAGAATCACTAAAAGAAGAGAACTTCACCAAATAATTACAAGAAAAAGCTTGCATTAGCCCAGAAAAAACTTCCTCAAGAGGAGCGCATCCATCCAAAAATACTTAGCAGGGGTAAAACAAGTGCATAATGTATTATCCCCTAAGTTATGTATTTAAAATGAAAGTGAGGAGATTTATTTATATGATATCACACTCACTTTTTAGAATATCCAGGCCTACATGCCTTAAAATAAGTCAACTTAAAATGTCAATTGAAAATTAAAAGAAAATAATAATAAAATATAGCCTAAGGTAGGCTCAAGGTAGTCTACCTGGGATATTTGAACCCACAAGTGCCAAAATACACTCAAATAAGTGAATCAATCCAAATGAAAGGCTGGAGGGAGGGCGTTATACTCTATCTAACCCCTCGAATGCTATAAAATCCCTCAACGCCCTCCTCAAAGCATGAAAAAGGACTGGCATGGAGGATGTCTTCCTCTCAGGTGATAAGGACAGGGAAAGCATGAACCCACTGAGTAAAGGGCTATGAGGGTGTCCTAAGTGGATGTGAAGGGATAAAAATGTCTTTAAGCTGAAGTAAAGGCCACTAGAGCACATAAATAGGGTATGGAGCCATGTGAACCAACGGTCAACCCTAAGGGACCCCATACACCAACCTCGACATTAAAAAAACCCAATAAAGGGTAAACATCAGTGCCATTAAGCCATAGTACCCCTAAAGGATGACCAAATGGCCCAACTATGACAACCATTGCTCGATAACACCCCTCCTGGTCGAAAAAATGGCAAAGTATGTAGGAATACTGGTGACTTAATGGTTGCTTAATGGTTCCTTTCCTCAATAATTTTGCAAGTGTAGGCTATTCCCCAAGGGGGATTTTCATGAAGCAAGAGAGCTCATAGATTCGCTAAATTGTTTCCAATTCATAAAAAAGTAGTAAATCTACTATATTAGGGGAAATTGAATTCCACCTCATCAAAACCATTGGGATTGGACCATGGTCATGATCGTGGGAAGCAAGGAACCCAACAAGGAGAGGTGATTTATGATATCACTTAACCACTCATTTTAAAGGCAAAAGTGACACTCATGAAGGCTCAAGAACTAGTAGTTCCCTCCTATAAGGGGGATCTGTAAGAGGAGCATAACCATTACTTAAAGAAAGGAAGGACAAAGTATTAGAAACAAAAGAACCTCCACATAAGGACCAATGAGCATGGTTAGTTTCAAGTTAGAGATAAGAAAATACAATCCCTTAGGTAGAGAGTGGGAATACCATCATAGCTCCTCACAAAGTAAGCTCAATCACAATCTATATGGAAAAGGAACAATGGGAAAAAAAACATCTAAATTTTTTTTAACTATCCATGTACATTTTTTTAGACTCTTATGCACTCGGTATGTAAATATCTATCCATACAAGCCTAGGAAGGAAATAAAGTTTGTAGAAATTAGTGATCGGAGAAACTAGATGGCAAGTTTATAGCACATGTTAGCAGCGAGGGAAGTGGATAGTACCTAGGAATCTATTTGAATCTTATAACTCTTGTTGTATATGTTTACCATAAATGATTTGAATACAAATCAACTATTATTATGAAGAAGAAAAAAACTTGTTATGGAAAACTATATGTGCGACTAGTGATTCGTTAATTCTTTCTATCTCATTTGGTTAAGGTGTGGGTTTCATTTGCAAGGTGATCCAAGTTCAATACCCTTGGGGGTAACTTAGTTGGGAGGAGACACCAAAAAATACAACCATGTTAAGGGTTGGTGTGGCTCAGGCCGGGTGCGATTACTAGGTGATTTTGATGGCTTAGGTGCCCCTGGGATGTGGTTTCTTGGTCAGTGGTTGAAGTGCACTGGCCTCGAGTGATGGGAATTTCTAACAAAAAAAAGTGTGACTAATGATTCAAATATTGTTAATCAATGGATATAGTGTTGGAAACTAAAAAGGAGTGTATTCAATATCTATCATTTACATGTATATACCACAAAATTTAAAATGTTACATAAGTAATATGGATTTATCTTAGTCATATATATATATATATATATATATATATATATATATAATTTCAATTTAAAATATTTAAGGTTAAGAAGGTTAAGATCATATTACTCTAGTAGAAACAATCAAGAAGGTAAAATACTTGTATGATCATAATAAAGGTAAACCAAATTTTCAGAAGTCTTAGAAGCATGAAAAGAATGAAAATCAAGATTAAAGGAAAAATGGTTTCAAAGTGGATTAAATATGGTTATGTCTTTGGGGGCAAGGACAAGGAAACCAATTAAATGTTGGATATGTGGAGAAGAACATGTGTATAGATATTGCCATAGCGAGAAGACAAAATGAGGACCTTGCGTGACGTTCAAGAAGATATTACAATGGTTGATGTGGAAAGGAACCTTCTTGGAATTTATGCAGCTTTGGATGATTGTCAATCAAAATATCAATCAAACATGATTAAGGCTGAAGGAAAGATTCTCAAGCAACCTATTACAATTGTAATTTATTTAGGAGCAAGTCATAGTTATATTTCTCCTAATTTGGTTGAAATATTTCATCCGAAGAGAAGTAAACATGATAAATCATGGTTTGTTAAATTGGCCACTGGTACAAAAATGAAAATAATTGAGATAACAAAGGGTTGTCCATTGGATATGAATTGGATTTTGTATATCTTAATGTAATACCAATTGGATCATATTATGTTCTTATTGGGATGACTTGTTTGGATGCATTTCATGTTATTTTGGATTTTCATAACTTGTCTTGATGAAGAAGGATCCATGATGTAGAACCAAGAAGCATCCATGATGTGACAAACCTCAAAATGGACACCATATCCCTGTCAATGGGAAAAGGATGGGATAGGGCCTCATTTATGGCCTATGTAGAACCCAAACGCCTCATGTTATGGACTAAAACTTTGGAGCTTCACCCTGGCACATGACTTGGGTCATGAGAACCATCCTTGGTGTATTAAACTATTAAATGTGATACCACATCTTATTTGCATGCCAAATATTTCCTATTCATGTCCTATGTTGTGGCTTAAGGCCCCACACATGGAATGTAAGGCTTTGAGATATATTCCATGGATTTATAACCTAGGTTTTTGTACCGAACTATGCCCTTATCCCCAAGAAACATATCATTCCTTTGAAACCTTGAAATCAACATCATATCAAACATGGAGGCCAAATATTATGTATTATGGGAATGTTTGAAGCCCCGAGTTATAAAACATGGCATTCGAGCCCCATAAAAATGTATGTTATGGCCTAGTGCCTTTCCTTTTATCCCTAGACCATGGCATGGGCACCAAGAACCATCCTTGGTATGTTAATTCTAAAAATGATGAGCATATCTCACGTATATGCTAAATATTTCCAATGTATGGCATGTGTGGTTGTTTTGGGAGCTACACATGACCCATGAGACTTGGAGGAAACTATATGAACTTGGGACGACACATTTCGGATAGAGAAAGATGTGGTTCAGTGCTAACAAAAACATGTGATGACTTGTCAAACACTTAGAATCACAATTACCCATCGGACCTCGGATATAGGAAGTCAATATGATGTAGTATTAAAAACATCAACCCAGAAACATACCTCATGTGAATGGTGGTCGCTCAATAAGATGCTTTTAATTTGCACTTTCTCGGTCTCATCCTCATCCTTAGGAATAGAATCCATAGTCCCCCGTCTTTGTAGATTCTGCCACAAGACGAGTTGCACGGTCTTAATAAAAATAATTGGCAAGCCACCACAACATCTGACCACACAAACCTCTAGAGAAGGAGGAACTGATGAGAAATCCTATCGTTGTTACCCACTTTACCAAAAAGGGAAACCCCTAGGTCTTATGGCTGAGCGAAAATCCATGTCTCATATTTTTGTAACCCTAATGATCAGACCCCTTTTCTATCCTCTCCATATCCCCACAAAGAAACATGGTTTCTTCATCATAATAGACTTCTAAATCAAGATTCCTCGTGGTCTGAATTTTGTCCATGCTCACATCAGTGGCCTCGACTAATTCTTTGTCGATCTTGTCCCTGCCTAGGGTGATGGACATGGATTCCGCTGATAGTATATTGGTTCCATTGATCTCCATATTGGCTTCCAAGGTCTTGTGGTGATACAGAAAGGTCAAGAAATGCAAGTCTCCTTCCATAGAAAAATAACACACTCAGACATGGAAGAGGCCATCCTCGGTATCTCGATGGGGGTGTGGAAGGATTAAGTTTTTAAAATGGCATGTGTTTCCCCATTTAGATTGTTTTTTGTTAATTATAATTTTATTGATTGTGCTTATATTTGTGGATGGATCCAATTATAAGATCTAGTGGACTCTAGGGGTGGCAGGTGCGGGGGGATCTTACTAGATCTCGGAGGAAAAATGGAAAAAACTTTTGCTTGAGGACTGGGTCACAAGACAAATAACGAAGCCAAGTGGATAGCTCTCTTGCAGGGGTTAGAACTTTTAGACATGACAACTACTTCCAGGATAGCAGTCTTTGGAGACTCGAGGAAATTCATATAAAAAATGATTAATGGATACTCCTCAGGATCCATCAAGTGCAGAAGGCTGTATGACAGAATCACTCCCCTCCTCTCGAATAAAATTTATTTTTTCCATATTCTCCAAGCAAATAATGCTCCCGCAGATGCTCTGGATAATTCAGGGGCCTCCCTTCCCCAAGGTCATATTTGCTTCAATAGCCTAGCATAGGACTCAAACCCATTCCCTGATGTTTCAAATGTTTAACCCCCTCTTAATAACCCACCCTATCCTAAGTTTCATCATGATAAACACTATGGATTATGGTTTTTTCTCCATTACATCCCACGGCGACGTGTGGACTCCACCCACCTCCACCCCTTCCACGAACCCTCCTACTCTAATGCGCCATCCTCTCAGGATTAATTTCCCATTCAGAAGGCACGATTCAAGTCTTCTCTTGTTGTGTACCATGGCTTCGTCTCGAAGCTTCTACCCTTCCACTCCTTTTGATAGCCACAACCTCATGCAATCTCAAGCTATTTGTTCAGAAGAAGCTTTGCTTGCTGTTATTTTTGGATTTGATGAAGGATTTGCTCAGGGAATCCCATGGGAGTCCTTGCCTCTGATAAGGGGTTTTGTTAAGGAGAGACTTGCACTTGCTACATTCCTGAACTGTCTTTGCTCATCCCACATCGTTGTCGGTCTGTCATGGCGCTCAGCCTCAGGCCCTGTGACTAGTTAAATTCTCTCCGGACAGCCTCTTTTCGAAAGTAATATTCTGACTCTTGGTCGCTATTGCTCTGGTTGGAAGGAAGGCATGATAGGAATGCTCTCTTGTCGCAGTAAAAAGGATTGTGACACCTTGCAGCAAGAAATTGTTTATCTCAGTTCTGTTTACAACAATTTTCCCTCCAGAGATAGCATCTTTTGCAGTGGGTAGTCTTTCGATTTCTCAGGTTCTGTCAAGTTTTTTCTTAATAGGTTTTCAAGCTTAAATCTTGCTATTTAAAGTTCCGGTCAAGACCAGGGAACGGACCGCGCAGGAGATAATGCAGGTCTCGCAGACTTGAAGGCAAACCTTTGGCGTTTATATGAAATGGTGGCTATAGGAATCATGGCCAGCAGGGAGATAGCCAAAGAGGTAAAAAATATTATTGATGTGGTTGGATATACATCTTACCAAATTAGCAATCATGATGCTAGGATAGATGATAATGAAATGAATTTGAAGGAAATCATGGGGAAAGTAGACCGCATTCAGGAGGATATTCAGCACCTGGTGCAAATGAATCAGGGAATCCAAGCTCATGAAAACCTTCCAGGAGCAGTTCAACACATGGAGGAGGAATCTGTCACTCAACCCGTGGGGAATCCAGGCAACCCTTAATGTGTTTGATAAATAGTTTATGTTTTTTTTCTTATTACTTAACCAGCAGTACATTCGAGTATACACTATTTCTGTAATTAATCGTAATGTAAGAACATTATGCGGCATTTTAAGGTCTACCCTCTGGCCTAGTTTTGTCTTCTTTTTATCTGATCAGCAAGAACTCTACAAATGTTATTTTTTTGTAATGAATGGTTGTGCACAGCCTGTTTAATATTACTCCTTTTTTAGTTTCTGTTAAAAAAAAAAGATCCAGTGGACTCTCGCATAATATATACCCTTTAAATTTAGTTTTTGTTTTCACTTCTTATTCACTTATCACAATGTAATATCTTACATTTATTTAGTTACAAGGGATTTAGATTTAATGAAATAATTTCAATAAATTAAAAAAGTAAAATCAATATTAAGAACTTAATTTTTTTTATATCGCAAATCTCTTATATATAAATGCAAAAGCATTAATCTTGTGCAAAACAATCACTTGAGAAATCTATTTGTTTAAACAATTGATTGTTTTATCTACATCATTTATGCTCAAGATGAGTGGCAACCTATAATCCAAGTGAGTTAAGAGTTAAAAATTAAAAGCAATTAAAATAAGAAATTACATATATATTCACAATGAAAACAATATATAGACTAAATATATTTTATTAATGAACAATTGGGGAGATTTGCAAAAGTAAATAAAGTGTAGAAGTAATGTGGAGAGTGTCGACCAAGGTATATAGTATACCATTTTGTCTAATAAACATATTAGTGTTTGTGATTGTTACGGTTTTGAAGGTTTACCTCCTTATGTTTTTGGAAGCACGGTACATCCCATGAAATGCCATTCTATGATAATAATAAAAATATAATTTAACCTTTTCTAAATTAAGTTTTCTATTGTATTCACATAAGTATTTATCAAAGGAAATTTTATTATTAGTATTATTATTTTGAGATTACACCTTTAATGGCATCTTAATTAGATCTAACACTTTCATATAAAAAAATTGACTACTCCTTCAATGTTCCACCACCACACAGACCTTATAAATGGAATATTCATTATGTCAACGAGATATGATCCTATAATGAGGATGCTTCTTGGTGTCCAAGCTAGGGTTGATACAAAAACACAAGTTATTTGCACAAAATATTTTTCTCTAGATCTCATGGTCCATACATGGGACCTTGGACCACCACACTAGTTCTACAAAGGGAATATTTGGAATATGAGTGAGATATGGTGTTTCTATCAATATTTAGCACACCGTAGATGGTCTTCGGGACCATAAAATGTTTTAGGGTTGAAAGTCAAGGTATTGAGCCATAACATTTTTTTCAAGGGGTCACCGACAGAGTGACTAGGAACTGGATACAGGAAGGTAGACACAAATTATACTCATATAGGATAATGATGGAATCAAGATAATAATCAGATGCAGGGATAGATCCTTGAACAGTGAGCATGACACAGAGATGACCCAAGGCAGCTTTTAAATTTGCAGATAGGACAACTAAACTTATCTATCATGTAGGATACATGATCAAATTCCCCATGTATAAAGGACAAGTGGAGGAGTAAGAAACTCGAAGTAATAGCTAAGTTGAAAGTGTACACTGAGACATGAGTATCGGCAAGTTCAGAGAGTGCTATGTTCAAGGAGGACATGCTGCCACCATCTGTATCCCAAAAAGAATACTTCTTCCTTATCTTTCATGTTAAATTTTAACGAGTCTAGGAAAGTCAACTCAGGTCTCTCTTCATTTTTGACAAGCTTGAAGAGAATAATGCTTGATGAATTCATTGATTCGTTTATTTTATGACCCCGAACTAGTACATGCTCATTGGTGTTTTCATGTTTAGAGAGTTTGAAAACTTCGAAGAAGACTTCAAGGGGGTTGCTTTTTTGTCCAATTTAGTCTCCCAAGGTCGGAAAAGTATAAAACATACCACAAAATAACTCTCTTAGCTTCTGAAGAAGTAAGGCACACCCTTTTTGTACTTAGTCAAGGAGGTCCGAAAAAGGTTAAATTACCACCTACCCAATGCCCCTTCAACGACACCATATAGCTTGAGTTTTATGAGTGGATTATTTGTGTGCAGTGTAGTGTATGTGGTTAGAGCCGCTCCAGTTAAGACTGGACTCTGGAAAATAGGAGCAGGTATCCCTCTGCTAAAAAGCAAGAAGGGAGAGCTCGTGAATGGAGCCGAAACCAGAGTTTGGAAACCTTGACCATAAGAGTTAGTATTTCCAAACTGCATCCCCACATATGCAGGTGTAGGGCCTACTAGTAAGGAGTGGATGGGGGAATTTGCCCCCCATTCCACGGGAAACCCTGGACAAATGAAGAGAATCCAATAGGACCACTCTGAGCAGTGTGTGCAAAAGAGGGTGAAGCAAAAGGTGCACTGGGGATCCCAGTGACCACCCCACCAGAAGAGCCTACTACATTTGTGGAAGCTGGTGGTTGAACCACCCGACTAGATAGAGTTAAAGGAGTAACAAGTATATTTGTTCTAGGAGCACCAACTACGGGTGGTGGCACTCCTTCAGCCAAAATGGTTGATATGGGGGTAGATGGACCTTCTCCTAAGCTAGCCATAAGTTTTCTCACGAGAACACCAATCACAGGTGAATCGAATGGAATAACCTGGACGATCACAGGATCGTTTAGGTCAGTAAGAGGTGAATTAAAGTTTCTTTCAAACTCGTTAGCCTGCAAGTCTTCTATCTCTTCTGCGGTTGTATCAACCTGGTTTGTCCTAAGTTCTGTTTCACCTGGAACTTCACTGATTCCTACTGGTTCAAAAGAACCGTCTGTATCTAATCTCCATCTTTGAGGGGGCGGTGGAGGATCCACTGTAGTAGTTGGAGGAAGGTTTTGAAACCTTCTTGACCTTCTAATAGGTTTGTCCTCCACGGTTGAAAATTGACTCTTCACACACACTAAGGACGACTAAACACAAACAAACCACACAACAATCACTACAAAATTTCCTAAATCCAAAACAGACACAAAGGGTATAATATATGCTTTCCAAAAGAAAGCTCGGAGACAATTACTTGGTGTCCCTATAGATGTTCTTAGGCACAAGCGGAGGAATCACCCAACCACCCTCCCACACCTTCTACCGGGGTTACCTTCCAAGCTCATCCAAGGTCAGCCAGAAATAGCCTTTTGGTGTACCTGTTTATGAACCCTAGATTTCAAAGAGACTAAATGCTACCGAAACTATACTGATAGTCTGGGGGGGCAGTCGTAAACCTGGTTCGTACACATGGGCAAGGTAGTAAAGCCTGAAACCCTGTCAGCACTGGCACCGCATGGGTCCTAAGAGGTGGTATTGGCAGAAGTCCCCAAATGCGCAAAAACCTTGGTCTACGCTTTGACAAAGAATCAGAGGGTTAAATCCTCAGTCCAAGCCTCCACCCGGCCTCGTGCTTAACTCCCATTTGAGATGAGCTTCCCAGATACAATCAACATAGAAGAGGATTTACCTATTGATTGGCCAACAGCGTCTGAAATCAAACACTTGTGGAGAGTTGAAACTCCCTAACCCACAAGTATACCCTAAGCTAGTTCATGTAGGAGCCTAAAAAATAAAACTTATTAAATTTTTTTAATTATAACGTTCATTTTAGAAGGTTGTTTTTAGTTAGAGGTAAATGGCTTCAGACAATGTGGTGTTATAGACTCGATAAGAAAAAGCAAAATGATGTATAAAACAAATTTCAAAGTAGATTGTGACTACTTAAACCAAATTTATTTTCTTTTTGCAATTAGAAGCTAATGAATTTAAAACTAAATGCGAAGAAACTAAGACATCTTTTTATAATTTTTGAATTTTATTTGAAAAATACTAAAAAGAAACGACTAAATGCAACTAAATGAAAAAGTATAAAATGTTTTTCTTCTCTTTTCAAAAAACTTCAAAAACTATAATGCAACTAAATGCAATTTTTTAGCAAGTTCGAATAATCAAAGCTAATAAAAATTGAAATGAGGCATAAAGGACCTAAAATGACCTACTTCAACCAACAGGGAAAAGACTCGGAAAAAACCTGACTTAGAGAAACTATTGAACCCAAAGAGTCCACTAGATTCAGAAAAGAAAAAGTGACAAACTGACACCACAAAACGCATCACAGAGTATAAAGCATCCAAAGCCCTGATCACTGACCTAGACACAAGCACTCAACCTTATAGACCAAGCAGGAGGACCGCCTACACTTCACAAGATGAAAGAAATTCAAACAAAAAGCTCAAATGCTTGAAGAACAAGCAAATGGTGTGACACACAGACTTCAGACTCACATAGTCATGCCATAAACAGAAGACTTCCAAACAACTAAAAATCCAAAGAGACAGGGACAAGAAAAACCTACCCAACTTTTAGACTGCTACAGTAAACACGCTAACGACACATGACTGTCTAGACAGCAACCCGCGTGTACAAGGTCATACACACGACTATGCACAAAGCAACCCGCGTGTACTACTAAAAAAAATTTCAAAAAAAAAAAAGACTAAAAGACTTTTGGGAACACTACACTGTAAATCACAAGCAAGATAAAAAGAATCAAAATCAGAACAAAGACTAGTAAAGGGAACCTACAGGATGAACCCACAGCAGGCTGGACTCCCCAGTGGAATTGCCAGTTCTGTTGTACAGGACAATACACCGTTGTAACCTAGGGTCTGGGGTTACCAACTTACTAATAGACTTGCAGACAATCATCTTTTACAGAAAATGAAATGAGAATAGGAAGAGAGTTTTTCTTACCCGATTTATGACGGTTGATCCAAGCTTGGTCTTCTCTCGCTTCAATCTTCTCCAAAGCTTCTAAGGCCGCTTCTCTTCACCTGCAAAGAGCCAATTCTGCAAACATATATCATACATATATATATCAGAAGTTAGATGAAACACATATTAATAATATAAATGACATCATTCATTAACCAATATACATGAGAAAAAGCACATTACAAATATTGGAAGAAGAATTCTCTTTATTAATAAATAGTGAATAGGTGAGAATACAACCTAGTTTCTGACACAAGGAATCCTCTGCAACCGAGGACTCTAAGTTCTGCTAATCCCAGAATATGAAGGTATACCACCAGCATAACTTTTCTCTTTTAGAATTGATTGATTAGCCCCATCTGAAGGCCTCTATTTATACATTGGGAAATAGAGTGGTTTCGAAGGTTAGGATGGTTGAGACAGTTGGAATAGTTATGGATTAAGGCCCAACTAATCTCATCTAATCATGATTTATATTTTTTTAATGTCAAATTAAGGTACATGCGAGTGTTTATATAAGCAAGGCACGTATGACACGCTTGTTGCTCAAAGGGAACTCACGTGTTCAATGTACACGTGGGTTGCAATGCACATAGTCGCGTATGACACACGAGTTGCAATGCACATAGTCGTGTGTGCAACCCTAGACTCACAATAAAAATATATCAGGCTGGTCTAGAGATCTTGCATCAATGTTCATGCACATCTATAGTGTTTTGGCCACTTCAATCATAATTGTCCTTTTGTGTACCGACATAATGGATGTCAGCACTCGGACGGAGAAGTGCCATTTTGGCTGATAACACCTTGGTTATCATATAATCCATTCATATGAATATTTTAACTTGCAAGAGGAATATGGTGGCCAAATCAAGATTTGTAATACTAAGGATGGTTGTTATGAACCAATATGTAAATTAAGGTTGATTTAAGTCTTTACTAAATTCCATATAGGTCTCATGGTCCATGCACAATATTCTAAGCCACCACATAGAGATTCTGTAAGGAATATTTAGTATACATGTGATATATGGTCATCATTTTGAGTATTAAAAAACTAAATATGGTTCTAAAGGCCCATTCCTTAGTATAGGTCCACATATAAAATCTCACATTACACATTTTCATAAGGAGCTCATGTTCCATTTTTGGGTTTTAAGTGTAATATTGTTAGTATTTTGAGGTTTAAACTACCAAGGATGGTTCTCAATACATGTCCCATTGTTTGATGTGAAAAGCAATGGTATTAGACCATAACATTTGCTTTGGGGCTCATAATCCATCTATAGGGCCATAATCCACTGTTGGGGATAAATCTTTGTTGAGTTGGTGTCTTTGCATGTTAAATTGCGACATAGTGTGTGCAAGCAAGTTAGGAGAATTATAGAGTACGGTGCTTGGTGCAAAGTTGTGCATCCCAATGATTGTTTTCGTTAATGATTAGATCCAATAACGCACTTCATTATTGGTTCAATTGGAGGTGTGTGGGGCTATGCACTCGGTGATCATAGGGATATATGCACTAATTTTACATTGTTTGTGGACATGAATTCCTTCTACATAAATAAAATATAACATCACACAAAAATGCTAATTACAATAATTCTAATGTCCTCAGGTATTTGGATTGATTACAAATCATTTGATTAGACTATTATTGCCTCAAAGCTTGAAGTCGGGATTGCACCTTCATATGCAATTGCTAATATAAGTTTTATATTTTCCTTATCCTTTAAATATATAGAGTTTTAGGGGATACCCAAATAGATGGAAGTTCTTTTTTTATTAGGTAATTCACTACTTATTTTGACTTAATTTGCATGACATTCTATCTTATGAAAGTGATCAAAATTAACATTTAATTTTGCAATTTTTTATTATCCCCTTCGACATTTGGTAGATAACAAGTTATGATGGATCTTTGTTTGCTTATCTTATCACATCTCACCCATGTGGTCTATGTAAAGTTCATATTGACACAATGATTTCACAAATTGATGGTGCACATTATATACATGTTTGGGTTGTTATAGAGTGTTATGAATTTATTGTGTAGGGTATGTTTAGAGTTTCTTAGGGATTTTATTTAGGCACAACAAACATAGTTAGTATATGTGTATATGTAAGAGACAAGATTTTACTAACTCGAAAATATTTTTATGCCTTCATTCCCTAATTAATAACTTATTCTTGGCAACCTCCTAGACTGTATTTTTAAGGTATAACAGTCTGTAGATAATTCTAAATCATAGGCCATGGTATAAGGAAAATTGCTCATTTCTTAGGCCATATGTTTCTCTATGAAATTTATGGGGACATATGGATCCCAAGGGAAAACCTGTAGTCCCTACTTTTTTTTGGCTTGGGGTGGGGGGGTTTAAAACCCATCTTGAAAATGAATTTTACAAGGGGTCTTTCAACACCCCCCGGATAGGCATGGAAAATGGACTTTTTCGGGGGCGAATTTAAAACAAGCTCCCTCAAAAGTCCAATTCTCGTGACTTTGAGGGTTTTTTTTAAACGGCCTTACAAAAGACCTTTAGGGGGGGGGGGGTCTTTCAAACCACCCCCCCCCCCCCCCCCCCACCAAAAAAAAAAACAAAAAATATATCATGACAATTGGACTTTTGACGGCAGCTTCATAAATACCACCTCCACATGGCCAAATTCTCATGACTTTTAAGTTTTTTTTAAACCACCTTGAAAAGGACCTTTAGGGGGGTCTCTTAAAACACCCCCAAAATTATTGACAATTGGACTTTTGAGGGCCGTTTTATAATCACCTCCCCTAAAAGTCCAAATTCTCATGACTTTTAAGGGTTCTTTTTTAAATCACCTTAAAAATTACCTTTAGGGGGCTTTGAGTCAACCCCCCCTCCCAAAAAAAAAATCCATGACAATTGGAATTTACAACCACCCCCACAAGTCAAAATTCCCAAATTTTTGGGGGCAACTTTAAAAAACCACCCCCAAAATCCCAATTATCATTCCATTTGGAGGCAAATTTTAAACAACCACCCCCAAAAGTCCAAATATTATGACTTTTGGGGGCGTCTTTAACACAATTTCCCCCAATAGTTCATTTATCATTTTTTTATTTTTTTATTTTGCGGGGGGGGGGGG